>CAUYQG010235433.1:0-17717 GCA_963574415.1 Tarsius wallacei | reverse complement strand
TTTGAGTTGGAGTCTCACTCTGTCACCCAGACTGGAGTGCAGTGGCCGCTCCCGGCCACCGCAGCCTCGACCTGCTGGGCTCCGGCGACCCTTCCGCCTCAGCCTTCCAAGTAGCTGGAACTACAGGCGTGCGCTACCATGCCCGGCTGATTTTTCATTTATTGTAGAGATGAGGTCTTGCCAAGTTGCCCAGGCGGGTCTCGAACCCACGGGCTCAGGCAATCCACTCACCTCAGCTTCCCAAAGCACGGGATTACAGGCTGAGCCACTGAGCTCAGCTGGAATGTTTCACTTCATGCAGATGTTTGGAACCTTATAGACAGCACTTCCAATCACCGTATGTACCATATTCTCTGCCAAAATTCTTTGTTGTCAGATACACCTTGAGTCCCATACTCATTTTTAAATACAAAAAATCTTACGGCAGGGCCAGGACACCCCTAGGATTTGACAGTTTACAAAGAAGAAAAGGAGCACTGAACAGGCATTAAATTCTTAAGGAAGCTGAGGGAAAAAGCTAGGACCCACCTCTTTTTTATATTTATAGAGAGCTCTACGGGTCTTTCTCAATCGACTCTTTTCGTTTTTGTCAAGCAAGGAATTAGGCACAATTTAACCTAAGTTACAAAAAGATTTAATAAGTTTTTCAATCTGTTTTTAACTGTTTATGAAAGACCGTTTAGTTCTGAGTGCTCAAAGGTTATCGTTTGCCTAAATCTTAAGACTATGCATAGAATTTCTATGATTTCAGAAAAAGAACTCCCTCTTGTGGCAAGAGCAGTTTTTGCACCCAATTCTAAGGAGTTTGAGTTCTTAGGTGCTGAAGAGCTGAGTAAAATCTTAGAAATCCCCTCATTTTAGATGAAGGAAGGGAAACCCGGAGCGGACAAGTAACTTATTTGTTTTTACACCTGGTGGGTGACTGAGCCAGACCCAGTGACTAGGTCTTCTGTCTCCCAGTCTAGAGCTTCTCCTTAATATTTTCAAAATTTAAGAAATGCACTTACTGGTGTGATTTCCTCTGTCAAGGGCTCTCCTTTCTGTTGCTTCTGAACAGAGCTGGTGGAGATGCTATTCTTAATTGGGGCAAAATTGCCCTCCTTGTGAAAGCTACCTTTTGGTGGGCTTTCTCTACAAAGTAATTAGCTATTTCTCAGAGCTGGTCTCTAAGACATGGACTATCTTTATCTTCCTGGGAACAACCATCATCTGTCATGCTTTGGATGCTTCTTCCTGTCTAATTCTCTTTCATTTGGCTTGTTGCGATCATGAGTAGAACTTAAAACGCAGTCCTGGGAAGATATAGAAAGGCACAACCACAACTTGGCTACCTATAAGGGTAAAAATTGTACCCACTGGATATTTGATAAAACCCTCTAGAGCCTTGCTCCCTGAAATGTATTCTGTAGACCAGAAGCCTCAATATCAACTAGGGACCTCCTAGAAATACAGAATCATCTTGTTGCAGTGGCTCACGCATATAATCCCAGCACTTTGCAAGGTTGAGGTGGAATCTGGAGATTGCTTGAGCCCAGGGGTTTGAGACTAGCCTGGGCGATACAGCAAAAATCTTGTCTCTACAAATAATAATTTTTTAAAAAATATAGCCACATGGGATGGCGCATGCCTGTAGTCCCAGCTACACAAGATGCTGAGGTGAAGGGATTGCCTGAGCCTAAGAGGTGGAGGCTGCCATAAGCTGTGGTCGCTGTGATTACATGCCACTGCATGCCAACCTAGGTGATGAGTGAGACCCTCAACTCAAAAAAAAAAAAAAAGATGTTCTGATTTAGTAGACATAGATTAGATCTGGGGGTAAAAATTGTACACTTTTCGCAAGCTCTTAGGTGATGTCAGTGCTGCTGGTTCATAAATCACACACTGACTAGCAGAAGTCTAGAGCAAATTAAGTCACCCACCCAAATTGTATAACACAAGTCACAGTTCTGTTTGTTCTATGACTGGGTACAAATTGAAAGTCATTCATCAAAGCAAAAAAAATGACAAGCTCTTGGATTTCATAAACTTGTGTGAAGAGAGCCACTACCAACCCAACTAAGAAAATAGTGCTCTGGTCTATGTAGATTTTAGTCACCAGAGAGTGGGGAGAAAGATATAAATCTTGGATTCTCAAAATACCTCTCTCCCTACCCAAAATCTGTCATATAACTTCTAACCCACAAGTCAAAAGTTTCTTCCTAGAACAAGTCTAGCAGATCGGCACGTCTGACTTTTTAGGTTGCTGTGAACCAAAAGACTTACTTCCAACAATTCTTCCAGTAGAACCTTCTATCAGTCTTCGCCTGCGTTGACTATGAAGCTAAGGAAATCCAGGGCATGAGGCAGTTTGGAAAAAAGAGCACAGCAACATCAGGGAACCTTAAGGGATGACTGCTGGAGGAGGAGGAAGTCGAACAGTCCAAAGAATACCCAGCTATCATACAATGATCCTAGTGACATCTGGGGAAAATAACATTTGTAATTGTTCACAATTACTTTGATTGGGAATATTCCATACTCACAATGTTTGGAATGTGTTCATTAATTATGGGTGACAGCCTCAAGTTTTCCATTTTTTACACCTAGTAGAAATGATTTGGAAAAGCAGCTCTAGACCATTGCTTTGTTAAACTCTGCTGTCTCCCCATGGCTCCTTGAGCTATAGTCACCATGTTTTCTTAGCTTTGGCTCCGTCCTCTGCCTTGGGGAGGTGAATCTCCTCTCTCTCTCTTTCTCTCTCTCATTTACTTTCTAAATAAACTGCTTGGAAACTTTAATTTAAAAGACAGAAAGAAAGAAAAGCAACTCTAGTCCTGAGTTGATTGTGTAAATAATCACTCTTAGTGCAGCAAATACTGGGGTTTCTTGTTCCCACTTGAGAAATGCAGGTGGATAAGCACTAAAGCTTCTAAGCATTATTCCACCAAAGCGTCTGTGATTATCTTAGGTCAGGTTCCCTGGGAAACAGCCTCTGAGATGGAGACTTCCAGGCAGCTGGTTTCTGGGGAGCACTGTGGAGAACCACACTTAAAAACAAGTTGGGAAGGATTGGAAAGCAAAGGCCCTTCCAAGAAGGATTGGGCAGAAGGAGATTGTCCTGGGGCGTAGTTGCAGAAGAGATTCAGCTGATCACATGGGAAGCTCTGAAGCAGGGATGACCCTTCAGAGGCAATGAGGTTGGACATTTTTACCTGTCTAGTCATTCGATGTGGACCACCTCTGTGGGAGGGGTACAGGAAGTGAGGCAGCTTCCTTGGGTTGAGGCAATTCCCAGGAGGGATTCAAGTGTGAAGAAAATCTACAGAGGCTGACAGTCTTGAAAAGGAGGCTCAGGGAATGAGTGCCTTTGTCTTTTAGAGTGGAAGAGGAATATCTGGCCAACCCACCAGAGCATTCGCTAGAGTGACCCGTTGCGACATGTCCTCATCTCCTTTCTCAATACTCATGACATCATTTTGCAGCTGAGGCTGCTGTCTTAAAGCTTTTAGGGTGTTTGTCTAGCAAAGTAGATTCATTTGGAGCAACTTTCTAAAATGCGCATATCCAGTCTCTACCTTCTGGGGATTGAATTGATTCTAATGCGCACCTGGGCTGATCTGATCAAGACCTAATCAAGCAGTTTCATTCTTAAATCCGAAGGGCAATAATGTCTCTTAACTTGTAGGTGCAGTGTCCTAGGATTACATTTGGCTAGCATGGGACAAGGCTGTGAGCTGTGAATTCCAGCCACCGCAGCTCCAAAGGGATTAATTAGAGATGTCTAAGGTGTGTGGGGGAATGAAACCGCCAACATAAACATGCACACCACCACCTCAGTCACACTGCCATCTCTCAGGACTTTGCAGATGAGTTTTATTGGTTAGATTTTAAACGTTTGAAGCTTGAAGTTTGTTTCTTTTTCTTTCTGAAGCCCATAGTTTGTTTCTCTTTCTTCTTATTTTTAGTGCAATGTCTGCTTTGGGGCCCTTGTATAAAGGAGACTTTTATCCACCTAGCTCTTGTAATCCCACCAGTTTTGGCTAAAGTACAGTAGTAGTGAGCCTTTCGTAGCAGAAGAAACTATACTTCTAGCCTGGTTCAAATCATATCTCCTAAACACAAGAGTTATGCTGTAAAATTTTTACAAAGAAATCCATAAGTGTCCACCCTTCTCTGAGGTATTAGCATTATGAAGTCATTGCTCTTAGGTTGTGTTTTTTTGTTTCCTGTTTGGTAGTTGTGTATGTATATTTACTTTGTATGATAAACATTTTCAAATATACAGATATAGTATATTTAGAGAAAATAGTATATTTAACTCCTTGTTATTCATTACCTAGCTTCAATGTTTATCTATATGTGGCCAATTTGATGTTCATCGATATCTACAATTTCTGCCACTGCTACCCCAAAGAAACTGGAATATTTTGGAGCAAATTCCAGATACATCATTTCATTCATAAATACTTCAGAAGAGACATGCTTTTTAATTACTGTCAATATTACTTATTTATGAGCACATGTCCTGGAATTGAAGTGATATGAACCATCACTCTGTACCAGAAATGGAAGACTACAGAATTATTCAGAATTATTCATTCAATAGGAAGGTATCAAGTACCTAACACGTTTGTTGCTTAGGACAGAAAATAGAACTGATCATGGTATTTGTCTCTGGGAATTTTAAGTCCAGTATGTGTGTGTGTGTGTGTGTGTGTGTGTGTGTGTGTGTGTGTATGTGTGTGTAGGCAGGCAGGTAGGTAGAAGGAGGTGGCAGGAAAGAAAAACATAGGGTTGGCTGGAGTGCAGTTTGTGACTATTGTGGGCAAGGGAGGGATAAACTTTGGGAAATGCTTTTTGCCAGAGCAGATACTTTAACCTGAATTTTGAAGATCTATCACTAAATAATGATGTGGAGGCTGAAGTAATTTCCAGGCAGTGAAAAGAACCCCACGAAACTCCTGATTTCTACAGTGTGTTAAACGCCCATATGCTTGAATATTGAAATTGCTCTTATCTAGTTATCTTTCCTAAGGGGGCATGTCGCATCACTTCTGCTGCTTGGTCACAGTCAGTCACCCTCATTCCGGACGGAGCCTCCAAAATGAATCAAGTCACAGAGAGCAGGGGTTCTCATCTATATAACCTCTTGGACAGTCATACCAGCTCTTGTGTCTTGGTCCCATAGCCCACCTAGGAAAATTCTCAGGAGATACTGTGTGGAAGAAATGAATGTACGTGAATCTGGGCAAATCAGAAGGCATGATTGACATAGGGTGACTCAGTACCATCATCTCTGCTTAACATTGTGCAATGGGCCTATCAGATTACATATTTGTGGTATAACATTATACATTAGATAAATGACAGAAATAGCATACTAGCACAATTGATTAAATTGATTATCTGAATGTTAAGTTGTTATTTTTTTAGCATGAGGTTCAATTAAAAATGTTTGCAGAGAGAAAGTAAAATAACACTTCCTACTTGATAGTATTCAAAAGTATTTTGGTGTACAATATTTCGTAGACTAAGATATAAATACAAATAACATTTACTGCTGATTTTATTACAAGATTACTCTATGAAGTAACATGTTAAATCTCTTTTTTCTAAAGTTTTTTAAATTTTCACAATAGATTTATGAAGTAGATCCTAGAATTATACTTGTATTAACAAATAAAACGCAGATACAAAAATTTTGAGGAATTTACCCACTATCATACAATAAGCAGTAAATCTGGAATTTGAGCCTAGGTAGTGTTATTTCAGCATTCACAGTGTTAATACTGTGCAAGATGATTTCATTATAGATTTTTGGACATTAATATGATTTTCATGTAGCATGAGATTATCTGAAAAGTCATTCAAGGAACTTTTAGAAAATCTATTAAGTCATTGGTGACTTTTGTGAAGCTTTACTCTGTGAAAGTCATTTAACTGTGCTATCTTATGACCAAAAAGGTATGCCTCTATACAGATGTTGATACAGCATTATTTGTAACTATCCCTCCAATTAAAAGTTGCTTATGTTGTCAACAATAGAGTAATGGTTATACAGTGTTACATGCATAACAATGTTTCTGTCAATGATGGACCACATATAAGACAGTGGTCTTGTAAGATTACAATAAAATAGAAAAAGAAAAATGTAAAAAGAAAAAAGTAAGAGAATCCCACATTTTTACAAATTGTACTTGCATTCCAGTGCTACTGCTATTTTACTGTATTTGTAGGTTGGGAGAAAGAGTCAAAGAAAATTTTGTATTTGAATGCTGTGGTAAGCATTTCTAGTCTCGTCTTTACTTTGACCCATTTCTAAATGCTTTTAACCAAAAATAATGATGTGCCCTCACATCCATTGCCTTCCTTCAAACTCCTGAAAGCTGTTTCTTCATTGATATTTATCTGACATAGTTAAGCAAAATGGTCATTTAGTGCATATTTGCAGGAGGATATACATTAAGTTGAAAGAGGAATGGAGATTGCAAAATGTTCTGTCGTAAATTGTCTGCCGCAGTGCAGTGTTACATAGTTTTCTTCAATTTTGCATGGAGTCATACTTTCTTCACGCATACTGTAGCCTCAAAACTGTCTTTTCTTTAAATAATTCAGTGGATAAATTAAATAATTGAAGTTGCAGGCAAAGAGCATCAAAGACTTTAAGCAGAAAAAGGGGGAGAGAGTGAAAGAAAAGAATTAACATTTTAGAAAATATACCTAAAACCTTTAAATGCATCTCCTATTAAAAGAGAAAACCCCATGAATGAGACCAGGAGGGATGGGGGAAATGGTTATTGGTGATCTTTGTTGACTGTCTTATTTGAGTAAAGCTTTTTGGACTATTGAATGGATTGCAATGTTTCACGTAAAATTTAAATTTCATGGTTCAGGATACTTGAACTTATTCACATGCTTTTGTTCTCTGGTTACTGTAGAAGCTTAACATGCATCTTGCATTTTGGAGAACCTGTTGGTAGTCTGGGTCTCAAACAAAGATCTCTACCCAGAAGGCTTCTATTAATACCGCTTTCCTGGCCAAGCCTGGGTTTTTCTATATACTAAAGACTAGAAGATTATTTTGAATGGATTTTAAATGTCTCAGGGAACAGTGCACTCTCTCCACTTTCCTTTTGACAAGAGGCCAGACCCTTATACTTTGCTCAGATTTGACTTTTAAGCTTAAGAGAAGACACAAAATCATAAAAATTCTCACTGGTTGAGGAGGAATTCACTAGTACTTTCCAATGCAGAGAGCAGGAGAACTTTGGTTTGCTAGATTGTTTAGCCTAAAGCTGCCTCCTTACATAGTTTAAATTGGGCTTAAAGGTTTCTCCCCATTTACTGAACTATAACCTAACTGGAAGTGGAAACAGAATGTAACCTAATCTTGTAACAAGTAATTATGTCTCTGCCAATCATAGCAGCCAAGTTTCAGCCAATCCCAAGCAGCCAACATTCAAACCTTTCCAAGTAAGGTAAAAGCCGGGCAGTAACCAATCAGATTTCCCTGTTTCTGCACCTAACTTTTCTTTTTCAGTCCATATATGTTATCTGACCATGTAGTAGCCCTGGAGCCGCTCTGAACCTATTATGCTTCTGGGGGCTGCCTGGTTTGAGAATTATTCTTTGCTTAGTTAAACTCTATTAAATTTAATTTGCCTAAAGTTTTTCTTTCAACAATTTAAAGGTATAAAACCATTCCTAAAATCTCAAGAGTCCTAATATAAGACACTGAGAAGTGTACCAATTATTAAGATAAGGTGATATTTTCACTCTGTTCAAACCCACCTCCAGATCAGTACTTTAAAATTTATCTCAAGCTCTTTTTTCTCCACGATTTTGCCCAGACCACTCTAGCAGCAACTTCACATTCTTACCTCTCTCTTGATGTCAGCCATTGACGTCGACAATTAGACAAATTAAATATAGCCATGTGTCACTTAGTAACAGGGATGCATTATAATAAATGCATCATTAAGTCCTGTGGATCACAGAGTGTTCCTTCACATCCCTAGATGGTATAGCCTATTGTCTCTAGGCTACAAGCCTGTACAGCATGTTACTCTACTGACTACTGTGGGCAATTGTAACACAGTGGGAAGTATGTTTGTATCTAAACATAGAAAAGGTACAGTAAAAAGATGGTTTTGTGATCTTATGGGACTACCATTGTACATATGGTTCATCATTAAGGCGTGTAAAAATATGTCAGTTCCAGGATTTCACCAAAAACTCTGTGAAACTGTGAATCCTAGTCATTGACCATAGCACCTACTTAGTATTGGCTGACTGGCTGACAGATGGACAGATGGACAATGGACAGAAAGAGGCAGTGAAATTAGTAGTCAGGGCAGTGGACTTGGGGGATGCTGTCAGGGGTGAGATAAGTGTTGGTTTAGTTCACCATATTTTTTGGCCTACTTCACTTGTTTAAATCACCAGTCTGGTCTCTCTAGAGTTGGGGTCCCCACCCTTAGGCCATGGACTGGTACCTGTGTGGCCTGTTAGGAATTGGGCCACCTAGCAGGAGGTGAGCGGTGGGCAAGTGGGACCTCCATTATCTGTCAGATCAGCTGCGGCATTAGATTCTCATATTAGCATGAACCCTATTGTGAACTGTGCATGAAAGGGACATAGGTTGTGTGCTCCTTATGAGAATCTAATGCTTGATGATCCCTCCCCATCTGTGGAAAAATTGTCTTCCATGAAACAAGTCCCTGATGCCAAAAAGATTGGGAACCACTGGTTTGAATTTGAGACTGCAAACCATTCTCTAATATTTGGAACCCGAGAAACCTGAAGGCTGTGAATTCATCCTAGAAAAAAAATCCCAAACACACAAAGCCTTTATTCATGAAGATATTCTCTGCAGTATTATTTACAACAATAAAAATTGGAAACACTTTAAATGTTTTACAATAAAGTTTAGTAAATTATGATACATCAACCCAATGGAGGATGGTTATTGAAATGATAATTACAAAGACCATGGAGACATATTTATAGTGTATATTATGTAAAAAATGAAAAATATAAAAGTGTATATGTAATAGGTTTATAACTTAATAAAAGATATAGTTGTTTTCAGACCAATACTAGAAACGACTACATAAATATAAAAATAGTTATGTTTCAGCAGTGGGAAGAAATATCTATCACTTTATCCTCTTTTCAAAATGTTCTAATTTTTTAAATTATTTATTCCAGTGAAGCTCAGGGAGGCGAAAGGCAACAGGTGAAGAATACACAGATGGAGAGAAAACTTGAATTAGGGGAGATATTGGAAGAAAAATGGGGATTATGTGAGGTGAAAAAATTAAAATTTGCTCTAAAATGAAGAGATTCTGTTAAAGCTGCCTCAATCATGATACATTTTGTTTGTGGCGTTTGCCACCAAATCCATTCATTTACTTCTGCATGATTCTTTTTCTATCAAAGTTCTACTGATAATTTTGTGTATTGGGATGTCTGTGTGTGTGTGTGTGTGTGTGTGTGTGCGCACGTGGTGGGTAGGGTTCAATTTTTAAAATGCACCTTTGGCCATCATGTAAGAACAGCTGTGATAACAGGAACCACTTACAAAATAAATGTATTACTGGAAATCTTAAGAGGATCCTTTTATAAAAGTATCTATTATAATGAATAGCAACAGACTTTGCAATTGTTTCTCGTAAAGTTAGTGGACTTTCATCACAGTGAGCACATTGCAGTTAATCACATCTGCAGTCTGTGGGACCTGGATAATTAGCAAGTGAAAAAAAACAAAAACTCTGAATCAGTCAGGTCAAGAGAAAAGCATTTTAGACACAATGAATCATATATCTGCTTTCATCCTAGAAACTTCTAGATAATGTTGATTTGGATATTTCAAATTTTGATGTGAAGGTAGATGAGGAGAGGAGGTGACACGTCACTGCTTTCTGATGACAGACCCAGGAAGTCCTGAAGAAAGGCCCTTAGCTTTGAATTCTCTAGTCCTTTTTTGTCAACTGATAACACGAGAACTTTCCACAGTGAGTAACTGGTAAATGCACCAGGACAGACAAGACAGAAGTGTATACTTTCAGGGGCTTCTCTTTGTAGAGACTTTGTTGTAACTCTGGGATGGTGGAATTAGTACGAATACAGAATTCAGAAAACTTGAATTCTAGTTTAAGCCCCGTCCCTCACTATCTGTGTGCAGCTGGACAAATCATTTCGCAATCCACTTTCCATATCTGTACAGAGGCATTGGTAACGATGACAGTGTTAAAATAATGACAATGTCTCCATTTATTTGGCTTGTAATTGTAAGAGGTAAACATGACTACAATCTGAAAGTACTTTGGAAAGCCTACATGAATGCTGCATCAGTGCTCTATCTGTCTCACTCATCAAGATAACTCAGGGTCATTATTTACCCAATCGTTGTGACAGGGTTTACTCTCACCCTTACAGATCTATCAATTTCTTCTTTTCCTTTGATCCAGATGTTTTCAGGGAATTTTACTTTGAGTGTGTAGAAAGGTAAAGTCTGTTCCTGCCTGAACACCATTTGGCAGAAAGTTTATCTTTAAACATACAGAGGGCATGACTAACACAGGAGAAATTGCTGCGTTCTAGGCCCAGTGTAAGTAACAGGGCTATTGGATAATAGAATATTGATTAGATAATTGGCTTCAGAGTCATTACTGTCCACACATAACCGAATCACTTCTGGAACCTCACATTTCTCAAATCATGAGAATAAATCTGCTAAACCCAGAGCTCCCCCACCCACACTTGGGCAGAAAAAGTGTTTTCTAAAGTGTCCAGAGTATTACATGCAAAATCAATTCTTTCATTTTGCCAATGCTGTGGCCTTGAGTATTTCACTGACCTTTAGGTGGGCAGCTTTTTACCTGAAAGTATAACTTTTCTTTTTTACCCAGCATCCAGCATTCAGTTCCTTTGAGCCTAGAAGACTTCCGTCATTCCTTAAGGTTTTTTTTTTCCCCCAATAATGCTTAGCCCAGTTTTATCGAATGCCACCAAGTTTTGCATTGCTGACATTTACTACAAAATTCTTTTCATTTTTCATTTTGCTGCCAAAATGTCAGCATGCAAATATCCTATGAATTTGCCAACTTGTAACTATATGACACACAAAAAAAGTATGACAAAGACTAGAATAAAAAATGATAAATGATACTGAATATATTGCCTGTTTTTTCCACTTAGGATTCAATCTATGCTCACCTTTCACTGTTCACTATGCTGCCAGATCTCAAAACAATGCTCTAATTATTTTCAAATAAATAAACAGCAGTACCAGAGGAAGACGTTTTCTTCACCCAAGCCCTAACTGTGATGCACAGTATGTTCATAGAGCTTGGCCGCATCTTTACATACAGAAGGCAATATTTAGCATTAATCCAACCAATTTGTGTTATGGTCTTATTTAGCCTGTCTGCAAAATAGGCTTTCACTGTTCATATTTGGAGAAAGTTGAACAGAGTGGGCTGCCTTAGGGTCTCCAGTGACTTAGTAAAGTCTTAGTTGTTGAATTTCTGGAAAAGCTAACTAAGTCATAGGACTTAAAAGGTAACATTTGCCAGAGTTCAAACTGAGGTCTGTTTTTTCTTTAGGCAGTATCTCTTTTTAAGTGTTTACAAGGTCCTTGTAAACACAGAGCCAGGGAAATCCTACACGTTTTAAAGTTTGAAAGACCCAAGAAAGTTTCTGTCGACTGTATTCCACTAGTCTTTAGAAAAATAAATTTTTATTAATGAATTATTTCTAAGTGTAGGATAGCCTTTTTGCAAACAATACTTTGCTGCCACTCTAAATACATAATAGTTGCTGCTCACTGTCACACATTTAAAGTCAACTCTATCTTTCAGGCAAGCTATTGCAGGGAGGTTTGGCTATGAAATATCTTACTGATAAGCATCCTTACCATTAATCTAAAGGTGAAAGGCAACAAAATGTGTCTTTTTTAAATATACAGAATGATTTGACTTACAATTTTTTTATTTTATGATGATGTGAAAGCATTGCTAATTTTCATGTAATGTACAGTATTCAATAAGTTACAGAAGATATTCCATACTTCACTATAAAATAGGTTTTGTGATTTTGCTCAACTGTAAGCTGATGTGTTTGAGGTAGGCTAAGCTAAGCTATGGTGCTTGGTAGGTTTGGGGGCATTAATGCTTTTTTGACTTAGGATATTTTCAACTTACAGTGAGTTTATTGGAAGTGACCCATTGTGAGTTAAAGAACAACTAAATTTGAAACAGGGGTGGGGAAATTTGTCAGAGAGATGCTTAAACAGTAGCTACTCAATGACAGTGTAATAATTGTATCTTGGAAATTATGGAATATAATAAATATAAAAGATGTGCTCAGAGTATTTGTGAAAGAATTTTGTCATAATTTATCTTGCTTCATATTAACAAGTAAAAGTCATGCTGAATATATTTTGATCTAGAGTGTCTCATTTGGAATTAATGAATTAGAGCTACTCTCTGGAATCAAAAAACGTCTTAATTAATTGCTATGGTCCATTTAACTTTGTCTTCTTAAGCAAGATCAAGTTGTTGAGTTAGCAGTTATTAAGCCCCTGATTCTTTGAGGGAAATCTAAGAATACAAGAGGGCAGCATGGTGGCTCATGCCTGTAATCCCAGCACTTTGGGAGGCCGAGGCAGAAAGATCACTTAAGCCCAGGAGTTTGAAACAAGCCTGGGTAGCATAGCGAGACCTTGTCTTTACAAAAAATAAAATTAGCTGGGCATGGTGGCATGTGCCTGTAGTCCCAGCTAATCGGGAGGCTGGGGTGGGAGGATCGCCTGAGCCCAGGAGATTGACACCATGGTGAGTCATGATCGTGTCACTGCACTCCAGCCTATGATACAGAATGAGACCCCAGCTCAAAAAAAAAAAATACAAGAGCCTATAAAATGTCTTGGAGAAAAGGTCAGGAGGCACTACAAAAAGAGCACGTCTTGAGTCTTGGGGGAGGACTGCTGTCCCTGGAAAAGTTCGCATCCTTTTTGGTAGATGAAGTTCCAAGACTGAAGCCTATTTTTTAAAAATTTCATCCACCTTTTTCCTACCTTTTCTTCCTGAATTAGAGTGTGTGTGTGAAGGGGAGAACATATTCATTCATCATATCTATCCCACTAATCTGGGACCAAGGGTAGAGGCTAGAAGGTGATAGACAGTCGGTGTCACTTCCTGCATATGTATCTAAAGGAAATCACCTACAACCTTCACACTCCAGTTCTAATTGGAAAGTTTTCTGGGAACCAATTTGTCATTTCAGAATTAAAATGTTCACAAAAGGAGGTCAACTATGCCAACGTAAGTCAACTTCAAGCAGGCCAAAGAGGAGCTAAAGCTTTCTGCAATCTGTAGAATGCTAGACACTTGTTAGAATCTCATTATATAAATAATATATAGTACTGTAAATGCAACATCAAATCTTGGATTGACTCTTGTCCTAGGCTCATATGTGCCATATGCCCTATTTTTAGTGGTGCTAGTTAAGCACCTAAAGAATTTGAAATGTAAGGTTTTCAGCTGACTGAATTTGTTTTATTAATCCACATATGCAAATGAGATTAATGCTAATCCTTGGTTCATAGCACACTATCATCTTTTATCTCCATGCTGCCTTTCTTTTGCTTTATTTATATTATTCATCTATTCGTTAACTTATTTTTCCCTGTTAAAATTACTATCATCCAGACTGATTTTCTATTAGCTTCAACATTTTTATAGATTAAATGAAGAAGTTAGATTATAATAATATTAATATAATATCTTTGGTCTTTTTCAGTTCTGATGCTCTATGAGTGAGGTTAAGACCTGAAATGTGTTTAGCCCAATGCTGGCATATAACTGGTGCTTCAAAAATGGTAATTATTACTATACATTTGACCCTTAAACAACACAAGGCTTAGGTGTGTTGACCCCTCCCCCAGGCAGTTGAAAACTGGCATATAACTTTTGACTCCCCTCAAAAACTTAACTAACAGCCTATTGTTGACCAAAAGCCTTATCAATAACATAAACCATCATTTAATTCATATTTTGTATGTCATATGTATTATGCACTGCATGGCAGAAGAAGAAAAATGTCTTCTTGATTTTTTTCAGTCAAAACTCTTTCTAAAATTATCAAACCATCCTTTGCTGGCATTATATTCTCCAGCTTCAGATTCTTCAGTGTTCTTTTGCTTTACATTTTCATATAATGACTTAACTTTTTCTCAAATCATATTAGAGTCTTTAGGTATGCCTGTCTTATAACAATCCTGTACCCATATAAAAGCTGCATTTTCAATACCAAATAAAAAGTTGTTTCACAAAAAAGTACAAGGTGTTCACACTCGTTGACATAGCTACAGTGAAGCCTTCACAAATTTTCTTTTTTTTTTTTTACTATGGTCCTTACATTGGGTTTGTTTACCTTTTTTTTTAACACATAAAGTTTTTAGCTTATTAATCTGGTCTGAAAAATACACACAATCGCCATAGATATTGTCATTGTATCATCGTCACTCCTTTTGCTGTTATTCAATTTCCAGCTCATTTCTTGCCAACATTTCTTGGCCATTGCAGTTGCCCTGACTTTCTTCTTTCTGTTCTTGCATTGCTTTTGTTGCTTCCTTGAGGTCTTTCATTCTCATACAAGCCATGTCTTGCAAATCTATTTTGGGTTCATTTTTCTTTGTATAATTCAAGGAATCATAAATCATGCCAAAATCAGTTGTCTTGCCACCATCAAAGTGAGTTCTGAAACCAAATATGAAGGTCACATCTGGTATTGTCTTGCACATTTTAACTAGTTTTTCCCGATGTTCTGTCTAAGGTGCTGTTGCCTTCCCACGGTGAAGGACAACGATGGCCATTTGTTTCCACTGAAGTAGATGGTTGGTCATGAATTTCATGGTCTGAATAGTTACTGGGTTGTTCATGAGGGCAACTGATCCTCAGGCAGAGAAGAAAGAAGCAGGATTGTTTATCTTGAAACAGTGAGTAACTGCAGCTGCAGACCTCAGTCTATGGTATATATCAACTGTGGCTTTTTTTTCAATTCCTGGGAGCACTTCCAGCATCACTATTGGCACTTCATTATGGGTCCCATGGTGTTATTGAAGATTTATGGACTTGCATGAAACACAATGTAAAAAACGCAAGAACTGCGAGAGATCACTTTTTACTGTGATACACAATTTTCTAGAGAAACTAACTGCTCACGTAGAAATGATTAGTGTCACTGGATACTGGTGACACTCAAGTTCACTGATGTCACAGCAGAAGGTGGCTACAAAATTTTTACAGTAGTTCAGTATGTATTACAGTTCATTTTATACAGTTATTTAATATTATGTCTTTATGGCTATTTACATTTCATTCATCTAACCATGGTGCCATGTATGATTTATAAGTGTTTGTGTGTGGGAGTTATAATGCATTTAAAATTTTAATAATAAAATTTTAATGCATATCTTATGATATTAAATAATAAAATAGACTAGTATCTACATACATTTTATGCATTTATGACATACCTTTTTCTTATTTTTGTCAATATATTTAAGCTACATAGTTAGTCTGAGAGTTATTTTAAATTGTCACAAATCTTCAAAAAAATTTTCCAATATATTCATTGAAGAAGATTCACATGTAAGTGGCCCCACACAATTCAAACCTGTGTTGTTCAAGAGTCAACTGGTAATTTTTATTTATTGATTTGTTTATTTATTTATTTTTGAGTTAGAGTCTCACTTTATTGCCCAGGCTGGAGTGCGGTGGCACACTCCCAGCCACCCCAGCCTCGACCTACTGGGCTCAGGTGATCCTTCCACCTCAGCCTTCCAAGTAGCCAGAACTACAGGCATGTGCTACCACACCCGGTTAATTTTTTGGTTTATTGTAGAGATGGGGTCTCACCATGTTGCCCAGGCTGGTCTCGAACCTGCAGGCTCAGCAATTCCTCTGTCCTCGGCCTCCCAAAGTGCTGGGATTATAGGCTTGAGCCACTGCACCTGGCCTGGTAATTTATTTTTATTATCAATATTATATTTGATGAACTTCCACTGCTAATTCTGAATCTGATGTTTTAAAACAACTGTGCCATAGACTTGGCAACACTTTTAATGGGCAGTGAAATGTCCAGTGGCATTTTTTCCCCATTGGTCAGCTCCAAACTGTCTGTTACCAATTTATCGTTGATTCACAGAATGTCAGATTAGAGGAGATCTTAAAGGTTAATTTCTAGTAATGGATGTTGCAGAAATGAGATGTCACATAAGGCAAACTCTTCCCAGAATAATTCCAGTTTGCAGAGTTTCAAGATGGCTCCTTATGGAGTTCTTATTCACTTCTCTTTCCACTAAACTGCTTAGATTTCTGCTCACTGCATTTCAGTGAAATTTTCCTTTAGAGTTGTACGAGATCTTGGCAGAGAGTCTAAACACTAGTGGGGCCTCATTATCAAGTAATATGTTGCTAAGTATAAGGCAGAGTAAAACTTAAGACTACCTGGTTTCCTACCATATGGCATGTTACACAGGAGGAATTGAGGGTCAAATCTTGCAGTGTTATTACTTATATACAAAAAAGGCCAGGTGTGGTGGCTCATTCCTGTAATCCCAACACTTTGGGAGGCTGGGGCAGGAGGATCCCTTGAGCCCATGAGTTTCAAGCTGCAGTGGAGTTTGAGGCTGCAGTGAACCATGATTGCACCATTGCACTCTAGCCTGGGCAAAACAGTGAGACCCAATGTCTTTAAAAAAAAAGAAAAGAAAAAAAATTTCCCGTAAGACTGAGATGTTAGCTTCTTTTTTAGTGTTAGTGATGGTTTGCACTAACCACTACTGTTCTGAATAGTTCCTCCTTCCTTTGGCGACTGGGGCATTTGTAATAGGATGAACTGTCATAACTAACAGAGCCTAAGGTCATGAAATAAGACACATTCTTTGCTCGAGCTATTGATCCTTATCAAGAGGCTTCATTCTTGACCAACAGGGCTTTCTCCATGGAAGCTAATGAGTTCATTAAGTTAGATCCCACAGCAGAAAGCAGGGTGTGCTAATCATTAATGGAAGAGGGACTTATCTGATATCATTTAGGTTTAGGAAGCATAGTTTTTGAGACTGCACTAACCATGGACCTATAATATAACTGCGAGAGTGATGGACAGTAAGAGCAATGAGTTCACATTCAGACATGTGATCTAACAGATGAATGAGGTTTAAAATCTTTTATTTTATTTATTTTCATTTTTTTTTTGAGTTGGAGTCTCACTCCATCGCCCAGACTGGAGTGCAGTGGCTGCTCCCGGCCACTGCAGCCTCAACCTGCTGGGCTCCGGCGATCCTTCTGCTCAGCCTTCCGAGTAGCTGGAACTACAGGCGCGCGCTGCCACGCCCGGCTCATTTTTTGATTTATGTAGAGATGAGATCTCACCAAGTTGCTCGGGCGGGTCTCGAACCCACAGGCTCAGGAATTCCACTCACCTCAGCCTCCCAAGGCCTGGGATTACAGGCTGAGCCACCAAGCCTGGCTTAAAATCTTTTATTTTAAACAGAACTAGGCTTTTTCTTTTTATTTCCACCAACATGCTTGCCTTCTGTAAGCGTGCCCTGGTTGGCGCACACCAACATTCACTGCATTGAACGTGAGAGAAAATTGGAAAATGAGATAGGAAGTGGGCAAACCACTTTTCTGCTTTGTAAAACAATCCCTGGGCCAGAATTTAGC
>CAUYQG010235432.1:0-25318 GCA_963574415.1 Tarsius wallacei | reverse complement strand
ATGATTGCAACTGGAAAGGAATGTGTGTGTCAATGGGGGGGTGGTGAATATCAATGATAACAAGACAATAAAAGATTTGATCTTTGAATGCATGTCTAATTGAGATTTTACATCAGGGTTTTGTTATTTTAATCTTATATTTAGAAATGCAGAGTTCCTTCTTTGTTTCCCTTGTCAGATACCTTGAATTTGCAGAGCCCAATCAAATCAGAAGTTTACAGTACTGTAATTGATGAATCAGTATATTTAACAGTCAAGATAGCAGCCATGAAGAGCCATAGATTCAAAGGGTATCTTGACTACTAATTATTAATGACTTAGGCAAATAAATTGTTTTTTTTTTTTTTTCTGAGCCCTTATCTGTTCTCTTTAAAGTTCCTTCCTATACCACAGGTTTGAAGCAAGACACACACATGATGGTTATGTGAAATACATTGTATAGCAGAAAACACAACATATATGCAAAGTAGTATTATTACCAGAATGTCCTACACTTTGGTATGCATCTGATATGGAGCTTGAATTCTCCAGATGATGACTGTGAAGACCCACCTGTCATTGGATACGCAGAGGTTTAAAGTGCAGTTAATGATTCATAAGATGTGGTGCTGATTAAATCTCTAATTAGGCATATTCTAATTTTAGGTTAATGATGACTCTTCTAGCCCTTAGGTCTTTCTCTTTCTCTTTTCAAAATTTCAGAACCAACTTAAAATTAACTACGTGAAAATCAGTGAAGTCTCTCAGTTTATATATATTTTTAGGGTTTTTTGGTAAAATGTTAAATATCTGATGAATTATAAACAGTTATATTTAATAAGTACACATTTGTCCATTCGAAGAAGACACTGATACATGAGAATGTTTTTATACTTTAAATTTAGAAATTATCTATTTTAATTTGGCATTTTTGAAACAAAGGTAGTGAAGTGATAGAGTTTTCACGCTGCTTTTCATCATGTTCACAAAAAGAATATATGTCCCAATTAATTTCATTAGAAATGTATAAATGATAAAGAAATATAATTCAAATTTTATAATGATACAGAGAGTCACTGATGGAATATTTTTTTAGCTTAATAAGCTTGTAAAATCAGTATTTTAAATGTAAGATTTTAAGAGAGTAAAAGGAAAACTTCTTTAGGGCATATAATCCTGTTCCCCAAGAGCTCAGAATGATCCTGGAGATAATTCCTCTATAGTTGATACCGTCATTCATCCAAATGTTAAGTGATGTGGGAAGTATAATATTTTTACATTGAATAGCATTATACTTAGTTTTTATATAGGTCTTGACTTTGTACTGCAGATCCCAGAGCTATGAATGATAAGTAGTTCTTAATCATTTTATGTAATTAAACTAATTTTAGCTCGTATATCTTTCTCCTCATTTCTACATCAGGATAGTTACTGCAATATTAATTAAAAAGGTAGTAAAAGATCTCACAGCTTTTAAAATGTATATATGCTATTCTCACACATTCATACCCATAATGTGTAAAGAAATACATGAACAGCGGGTTTTGACTTTCAAACAAATTACAAATTAAAATTATTCATATGTTGTGGAGCTGTTTCATCTAAATTTCAGATGATATGGATTTTTAAATTTATATAATTAAATAAATTATTTGCAGTCACAATTCTACCATGCAGGCTGAGAAAAATAAATAAAAAAATGCCCTGATTAGTCTGTGACACTCTTATTTTAAGTGTAGAGATGTTTTTAAATTTACCTCCAATATTAAAGATTTTGAAGATTCAGAGTGTTAGAAATGCAGATGAACTGACACACTTAGAATGTGTTATTTTATGCACTGCATTATAGCGTAATTAATATACCTTCTGAAGTGAAGTAGCATTTATTAAGCAACTATTGTCCTTCATCAGTCTTGCTTCAGATCCTCCTAGTGAGCCTTTACATAATGCTTAGAACTTTTATAGACATAATCTATGTGACAAGATGACCACCACCTACTGAAGTAGTTGTCACCCTCATATCATCAGTTTCCCCAAGGATTATTTTCTTACTCAGGCTAATTTTTTACCTGTTATATATAGGGATAACGTGTACAGGAATTCTCCATGAAGAACGTCTCTATATCTACTTGTATCTGCTTTAATGCCGGCATTGCCAGGGCTTCCACAAAATGTCTCTTGTCTTGTGGTAATTCATCTCTATGCATACTTAAAAAAAGAGACACTCTTTGTAGTCCTACAGAGGGGAAGGAGATAACTTCATATGCTCAAGCTGTGGCCTTCCTGGGCACTACTAAATCCCAGTATAGTGACCCAGATTGCACTGCCAACTAGCAGTTCTTATTGCCACTATCACAGACTCGTTTTTCCCCGCATGTACATCCATGAGTAGATAATCTAGGCTGTGAAGTATACCTGTTTGGACTGAGGAAACCACACATAGGCTTTTAAAATCATAAGAACCTCAGATGACATGGAAATTCAAGTTAAACAGTCTGTTTAAATGTAAAATGATTGCAACAAGACTTCAAAACAGAATTTATATTACAAAAAATATTAAGAAATAAGGAGAGACTCATTATTTATAATAAAGCCAAGAAAAAACATGGAAAAAAATCTCTATCATAAAGATGAAATAAGAAAGTAGTTGAAGTAAAAATTTTGCTCCTTGAGATGCAGCTGTCTTGAGATGTAGCCTTCTGTCTTTTCTGGTAAAAAATATAAAAATCTAGCCAGGCTCGGTGGCTCAGCCCATAATCCCGCGCTTTGAGAGGCTGAGGTGAGTGGATTGCCTAAGCCTGCGGGTTCGAGACCCGCCTGGGCAAGTTGGTGAGACCTCATCTCTACAATAAATCCAAAAATTAGCCAGGTGTGGTAGCGCGTGCCTGTAGTTCCAGCTACTTGAAAGGCTGAGGCGGAAGGATCACTGGATCCCAGCAGGTCGAGGCTGCAGTGGCCGGGAGCGGCCACTGCTCTCCAGTCTGGGCCACAAAGTGAGACTCCAACTCAAAAAAAAAAAAAAAAAGTATATATATATATAAATCTATGATGTAATAACTTGTAAAAATTGTTTCTCTAAACCATTCACTGCCTGTTAACATCCAATATGTTCTGAAGTTTTTAGTTATAATTTTAGACACACTCTCCCACTTGTTTTCAGCAGAAAACAGAAATAGCAATAAGGTTGCTTATTTCCTTAAAATTATAAAATGTGAGGCAATGGTGTCCCGTGATCAGAAACACTACATTTACTAGTTTAGTAAAAGAACTCACCAAGTTCCCTTAGTTTTAAATGATTACGTTACCTATGCTTTCAATGACACACAACCCTACAGATAACACGGTATCATGAAATTATTACTTCTCTACCTCTACATTTCTTTCTTCAGGAATTACAGCCCCCTTCAAAATTCTTCTGAAGTGTCACAGAGCTCCCATGATGTCACATTCTCATCCAAAAAGTAAATTAGGCCCTTCAGCTAAACAATGACGTTGGACATTTTAGCTTCCTAGAGTTTAGTCCCATGTGATATGATCTAAAAAACACAGTTGTTAATACCTGCTAAATTAATTTTATGCAAACTCAACTCAAGAAATTAACTTTATTTAGTCAAGGGTGTCATGAGAGTCAGGAGAGACCTCTCATAGAAGAAAGAAGTAACTTGAGCCGGGCTTGGTGGCTCAGCCTGTAATCCCTCGCCTGGGGAGGCTGAGGTGAGTGGATTGCCTGAGCCTGTGAGTTCGAGACCCGCCTGGGCAACCTGGCGAGACCTCATCTCTACAATAAATCAAAAAAAAAGAAAAAATTAGCCGGGCATGGTAGTGCACACCTGTAGTTCCAGCTACTTGGAAGGCTGAGGCAGAAGGATCGCTGGAGCCCAGCAGGTCGAGGCTGAGGTGGCCGGGAGCGGCCACTGCACTCCAGTCTGGGTGACAGAGTGAGACTCCAACTCAAAAAAAAAAAAAAAAAGAAGTAACTTGAGACAAAAATAACTAGTAATAACAGATTTCTACAGCAGCATTATGGAAGAATAAATATTTTCACTGGATCTCCCATAGTAATGTCAGAGAAGCATAGATTTCTTACCAAAATAATGACTTGTTAAAGATGATTGAGTTTGCAAGAGAGAAAAACCTACAAAAGCCAAAAACAAGTAAACAACTTACATTTAGTTAATAACAGAAAATTAGTGTTGCTCTAGAGTAAATTAATAAAACTGATATTGTGAGATCTAGAAACAAAAACCAGATAGGTTTTAGATTTAAACAAATAAAATTGTCAAAATATATAATTATTAAAATTGAAAAACTCCATTTTAGATTAAACATAAATTTTTCTACTATTAGGGAATTATATGTTGAATTTGGGGAAAAAGTTATCTATATGGCAGCAGAAAGGAATAATAATATAGAAAAATAAATATGTGACTGAGTATGGATGCACTGTATGATAGAATGAGAAAGAGTATGACATATGTTTAATAAAATTCCCAAATTGTAGAGAAAATGAAAGAGATGTAACATTAATGCAGTTAAGAATATACCAAAGCTAATGAAAGACATAAATTCACAGATATTAAAGAAGGTAAATGCCAACAGTGACAATCACAAGAAAACATTTTCTTTTAAAAAAAGAATACTAAGACATGAATGGGCTAACAATCCAAAATAATGTGAGAAAAAGTGCAAAGAAATACATTCAAAATGTAGATGGAAGTAGAGAATAAAGAATAGAGTAGAACACATGTGCTACCACCATCAAGACTTTTTATGAAGTTGGGAAGAAATCTTGGTAATAAACATATATATTAAATAATTATTTGTCCTAATTCACAATGGAATTTTTAAATCAGTACACAAAATATGAATATCCCAACAGAACACATAAAAGCACTTCACTAAAGAGAAGTGTGAATGGCCATTTAGCACAGGAAAAGCTGTTCAGTTACATTAGTATTCAGGGAAATATAAGTTAAGGCAAAATTAGATACCATTTTATACCCAATTTGCCAAAAATTAAGAAATCTAAAAATACTAAGTGTGGATGTAGATGTGGAGAAGGAAGAAACTTTAGACAGAGTTGGTGGGAATTTAATTAATGACTTTGGACAAAAATTTTGACATTATTTTATAAAACTAAATATGTCCATGTATACAAATCAATAATTCCCCAACTAAATATATCATTTAAGGCCAAGGGGGGTGGTGGCTCACATCAGTAATCCCAGCACTTTGGGAGGCCAAGCTGAGAGTATTACTTGAGTCCAGAAGTTCGAGATCAGGCAAGGCAACATTGTAAGATCACGTCTCTAAAAAAAGTCAAAAAGTTATCCAAGTGTGGTGCTGCATACCTGTAGTCCCAGATACTCAGTAAGTTGAAGTGGAAGGAACGCCTGAGCCCAGGAAGTCGATGTTGCAGTTAGCCATGATTGCACCACTGCACTCCAGCCTGAGTGACAAAGTGAGACCCTGACTCAATATATATATTATATGTATATAAAACATACATATAATTTTAAGAGATAATTTTGCACATGGACACCTGGAAACATAACTTGAAATGTCAGAGCAGTATTTTTTAATAATAAAAATTTATAATCCTAGGCACAAACAAAACTAAACCACGCATTGTTTGTTTAGGAATTTCCACACATGTAAAAAAAAAAAAACCAAAAAAAAAACACCTACCTTAAAAAGCAAGAAACTGATGAAAACAAAATTCAGAATAACAATGTTATTTAATAAAGAAGGTAATGAGATATAGAGGAATATTGTCATTATATTGGTTATACAGTATCATGTTTGTATGTTGAATGCTAGGCTCAAAAATTTTTTGTATTATTACATTTTATTATTTTTATAATATTTCATTATTGTTTCTTACTGTTTTTCTAGATTAATTTATTGTATTATTTTAAAAAGGATTATTTGGAACTGTGCACATAAAAGGAGAAAGGAAAGTACATAGTAAGCACAAAGAAGAGCATTGAAAAAAATTCAGTGGCTACCAATTCAGGGCCAATGTAAGGAAAAACATTAAGGGTGTCACCGATGCTGTTGCTCATCATAGGAGCATCTGCTTTCTAAATTCCATGCAAGACTGTCTAATGTCAAGGACAAATATATCTGAGTTAAAGGCCCTGACTCTTTCCACTGCCATTGCCAATGTTTATGATATGCCTAGGGTTGCCCAGTAGAATGCAGGATTTCAAGTTAAATTTGAAATTCAGATAAACGATAGGTTTTTATTTTGCTTTTAGTATAAATATACTTCAAATATTACTTTTACAAGTAAAAATAAAATTGCAATCTAGAATTCCAATTTAAGTGTATATCTTGTATTTTTATTTGGTAAATCTGGCAACTCTATTCATACCCCTTACTTTCACGTCAGAAGTTACTATTTCCTATTGTTGGAGAGTCTGCTTACTAAAATGCTACTTATGCTTTGCACTCTTAGTGTCTAAGCTCTTTTAGTCTTCACTATCTTTTTTTTCAGGCTTTTTCTTTTATAATTCAGGATTGATGCCAGAAAACAATGAATAACTGAGAGCATATTGTGCATTACACCGCCCTGCTTCTAACTCTCTTTGAACCGAAATCATGTGCCAGACTCTCATTCTCTTAGGTTGAATTCTTTTTCAGGAATCTCCCAGAGCTCCCACGCAAATAGAATCATTAGAAGACATGTCATAGTATTCCTCCAGACTTACCCACACATGCCTGAGCCCTTGAATATATAAAGCCTAAGTTCAATGAGAGGCCTGAGTGAAACTGAATATTCAATTGATGAAGAGTTATATTGATTATTAGCAAAGTTTAGTAGCCTTAACTTACATCAATTATAAGACTTACAAAAAGTTGTTTCTCGTCAAAATTTAAATAGTCTTACTGAGTTTTTAGTCATATTGTTTAGTGTGTTACTTTTATATATAGTGAATCAGATGCACAGAACAGTTAAAATTGTATAATTCAAAGTCAAGTATACATTTTTATCCTATTCTGATTTTCTGTAGATATTGAAGTGAGATTGGCTTGTCTATGGATCATTTTGAATTTTTTTCAAAACGTTCTACAACCAAGATTTAAAAACAGCAAACAACAACAAAGGATACTACATTGAGGAAAATTAACAACCCAGAAAATATTGGACAAAAAGACAATATCTTGTTTTTTTTGTTTTTTTTGTTTTTATTTTTTTTTGCAGAATTTTGCTTTTGACTTTGCTATGTAAATTTTGTGTCTAATATTAATCCAAACCAATATATTGATTTTCTAAGTTCTAACCAGTACATCATGTCCAGCCATCAAGAAAAAAAACAAACAAACAAAATAAACTGAAAAGAAACAAATAACAGTTTTAAGAGACAGAACAAGCATCAAAACCACATTCAGATATAATTTAAGACAACTATGATTAATAAGGCAAGGGCTGTGATGGATGAAGTAGGTAGCATGCAAGAATCAAGATAAGTCTAGATAAGCAGAGAGATGGAATTCTAAAAGAGAACCAAAATGATGCTAAAAATAAAAACGCTGTATTAATAATGAAGAGGACTTAGATGGCCTTATTAATAGACTGAATATGACTGAGGAAACAATCTCTGTAGTTGAGGACATATCAGTAGACCCTCCCAACTACAAAGCAAAGAGAAAAAAGATTGAAAAAATAAAATGATATATCCAAGAACTGGGAAGAAGTGGAAAAAAAAAAGGAGAGAGAGAGAGAGAATCAGTAAAATGATATAGGTCAGAAACTCTTATACATGAAAAAGGAAAGTGTATCAGGGAAGAAATAGGTGAAGATATAAAAACTAATTTTTTATTCTTAATCTATCAATAACATGGATAGAAGGTAACATTAATAAAGAAAAACATGACATATATTGTGATAAAATGAGGTTCCAAATAATGTACAAAATAATAATAAATAATAGCAGCAATATATTCAATTTCATAAGTTTATGTGTGTGTGTGTATATATATATATATATATATGTGTGTATATATATATAACTGAGATGAACAGCAGCCAGCAGCAATTATACAAAAGATGAAAGGGAGAAGTAAGAATTGTTTGCTTAAGGTACATCCACTACCTGTGAACTGATATAGTATTATTTGAACTACAACTTAGATTGGTCGTGAATGTATATTGAAACCCTAGGGCAATCACTAAAAAAGTTTTAAAAGTGAAGTAAAACTGATATACTAAGAAAGAAGAGAAAATAAAATAACATAAATTGCTCGATTAAAACCGCAAAAGGTAAAATAAGAGTAAAAGACAAAAACAGAAACAAAGAACAGGGCTACAAATAGAATACTGTAAAAAATATAATTGGCTGGGCTCAGTGACTCAGCCTGTAATCCCAGCACTTTGGGAGGCCGAGGTGGGTGGATTTCCTGAGCCCGCTAGTTCAAGACTAGCCCGGGCAACTTGGTGAGACCTCGTTTCTACAATAAAATAAAAAACAACTGGGCATGGTAGTAAGCGTCTGTAGTTCCAGGCTTCTTGGAAGGCTGAGGTGGAAGGATCGCTGAAGCCCAGAAGGTCGACACTGGGGTGGCCGTGTACGTGCATGCCACTGCACTCTGGCCTGGGTGAAGGAGTGAGACTCCAACTCAAAAAAAAAAAAAAAAAGAAAAAAAAAGAAGAAAAATATAATTGATACTAATCTAATTGTATCAATACTTTGAATGCCAATTGTCTAAACACACCGGTGAAAAAATAAGAATTATCAAAGCAGATCAAAAAATGAGACTCATATGTTGTCAAGAAACTCACTTTAAGTATAAAAGCACATCTAGATAAATAGATCGATAGATAGGTAGGTAGATAGATAGATAGATAGATAGAGCATATTAACACAAATCAAAAGAAAAGTGGGAGTAGCTATACTAATTTTTGACAGAGTCAATTTCAGACAAAGGAAAGTTATCAGAAATAAAGAAGGGTGTTACATAATGATACGAGGGTCAGCACTCCAAAAAGACATAACAATCCTTAACAGGTATATGCTTAAAAACAGCACATCAGAATACATGAGACAAAAACTGATAGAACTTCAAAGAGAAATAGATGAATCTATATGATTAAAAAATTCAACACCTCTCTATCAGGAATTAACTGATTTATCAGGCAGAAATTCAATAAAGTCATACTCAAATGTAACCATACAATCAATCAACTTGACATAATGAACATCTATAGACTACTTTATTCAACAGCAGCATTATTTTCAAGCCCATATCACATGGAAGGTTCACCAAGATAGGCCACATGTTGTGAGTCATTAAATGCATCTTAACAAACTTAAAAAAGTAGAAATCATATCATATCTGTTGTCAGACCAGAATGAAATTAAATTAGAAAGCAATAACAGAAGATATCTGGAAAATCCCCAAACACATGGGCATTACATAACACACATCTAAATAATATATGAGTCAAAGAAGAAACTCAAGAGGAATTAAAATATTTTGAATTAAACCAAGAAGAAAAAGATAACTTATAAAAACTACTAAATTCAGCAAAAGCACTGCTTAGAGACAAATTTATAGTATTAAATGCATATATTAGAAAAAAAAGATACACAAATCTATGGTCTAAACTTCCAATTTAGGAAACTAGAAACAGAAAAACAGATTAAATAGACACTCTGAATAGATCTATATCTGTTAGAAAATTATTAGATTGTTTCAACATGTGAAAATCAATTTATGTGTAATTTATCACAATAGGTTGAGAAAAAATATATGATCATATCAATAGTACACAAAAAGCATTTGACAAAATCCCAAACTCATTATAAATTAAAAGCTCTTGGGAAACCCAGAAATAAAGGGAATTATTCAGCTTAATTAAAAATATCTGTAAAAATCTATAAGCGACATCATACTTAATGGTGAAAAACTTTAATTTTTCCTACTGAGATCAGAAAGAAGTCAAGAATATGCTTTCTCACCAATGATTTTTCAAAGTTGCACTGGAATTTCTAACTAATGCAATAAAAGAAGAAAAGTAAACAAGAGGTATACAAATTGGGAAGGAAGAAATAAAAATTCCTTTGCTTGCAGATGATATAATTCACTATGTAGAAAATCTAAAAGAATCAATTTTAAAGAAACTCCTGGAACTAATAAGCAATTTTAATAGAGTTGCAGAATATGAGGATAATATATAAAAGTCAATCACTTTCCCATATACCAGAAATAAATAAATGAAATTTAACATTAAAAACACTGTGTCATATATATTAGCACCTACCAAATAAAATATTTAGGTATATATCTAATAAAATGTATATAAGACCTATATGAGAAAACCAACTAAACTCTGATGAAATAATTTAAAGAACTAAATAAAGGAAGATATATTTCACTTTTATAGATAAGAAGACAATATTGTCAAGATGTCAGGCCTTCTAAATTTTGTGAATAGATTCAATAAAATTTACATCAACATTCCAGCATATTTTTTGTAGATATTGACAAATTGATTCTAAAGTTTATGTTGTGAAGTAAAAGATGCAGAATAATCTACACAATATTGAAGAAGAAAAATAAAGTTGAAGGACTGACAGTTACTATAAAGCTATAGTAACCCAAACAGTCTGGTTTTGGTGAAATAACAGACAAATAGATCAATGGAACAAAACAGAAAGCCCAGAAATAGATTCACATAAATACAATGAACTGATCTTTGGCAAAGGAATAAAAGCAATACAATGAAAAAAAGATCATTTTTCAACAAATGGTGCTAAAACAATTGGCCACTTACATACAAAAAAAAAAAAATGCATCTAGAACAAGACCTTACACCCTTCTTAAAAATGAACTATAAATGGATTATGGACCTAAATGCAAAAGAATAATATTGTATAATCCTACAATTTAACATAGAAGAAAATCTAGATGACCTTGGATTTAGTGATGACTTTTTAATATGCAATCCTCAAGATATGATCCAAGAAAGAATTAATAAAGGTTGTCAAAACCCCATCTTCATCAAAATTAAAAAAAAAAAATTTGCTCTGTGAAAAACATTAACAAGAGAATGAAAACACAAGCTACAGACTAAGAAAACATTTGCAAAAGATATATTTGATAAATAACTCTTTTTCAAAACATACAACAAATAAATCTTGAAAAACTCAACCATAAGAAAACAATTCAATTAAAAACTTGGACTAAAAACCTTGAAAGCAAATTCAACAAAAAGATATACAAATGGCAAATGCGCATATGAAAAGGGGGTCTCCATCATATGCCATCAAAGAAATGCAAATTAAGACAATGATATGCCACTACATAACTATTAGAATGGTCATTGTCCTGAACAATGATAATGCTAGATGTTGGCAAGATTGCAGAGAAATGGTAACTCTAATGCACTGCTGATGAGAATGCAAACTGATATAGCCATTTTGGAAGACAGTTTAGTGGGTCACACAAAAATAAATGTACTTTTATGATACAATCATGCCCCATGCTGTTTAACTGAAGTAGTGGAATACTTATGTCCACACAAAAACTTGAGCATGGATGTTTATAGCAACTTTATTCATGATTGTCAAAACTTGGACACAACTGAATGTCCATCAGCAGGTGACTAGATAAATAAATGTGACCTTTCCAGACAAAGAAATATTATGTAGTATGAAAATAAATGAGCAATCAACCCATTAAAAGACATGGAAAAATGTAAGTGTCTATTACTAAGTGAAAGTAGGCAATCTAAAGTCTACACATTCTATGATTCCAATTTTATAACATTCTGGAAAAGGCAAAACCATGGAGTAGTAAAAAAGATCAGTGGTTTTTAGTAGTTAAGTGGGAGGGAAGAATAAATAGGTGGAGCCCAGAGGACACTAGGGAAGTGAAACCACTCTATATGATACTATAATGGTGGATATATGTCATTAAAAATTTGTCCAAACCCATAGAATGTACATCAGGAGTGAACCCTGACGTAAGTTGGGGACTCCAGGTGATAATATGGTGTCAGTGTAGGTTCATCGATTGTTATAAACGCATCATTATGGTGGGAGATTATGGCAACGTGGTATGTAAGTGTAGGGGCTGGGGACATATGGAAAATCTCTGTACCTTCTGTTCAATTTTGCTGTGAACCTAAAACTGCTTTAAAAATAAAGTCTATAAAAAATTCATGATGTCAGTGAGTAAAACGAGGGCCAAAACGCAAATCTACATTGACACAGATTTTTCACTCTATATAAGGAAAATATGAAAATCTAACTGGCTATTCTGTTTTTGGTTATCCTTGTTCCTTAGTCATACCCTAAATGATTATTTGTTTGGGATGCTATTGAAATTTCAGCTACTAGACGATAAACTTATATAAATGATATTTAAAATCACTCTGACCCTGACTTAATAATGCTACAGTCATTATTTAGCTAGATTTTAAATTTGTCTTTACCTTGATCTTATCTGTCAGCACCATGTTTGAGTATTTTAACTATTTCAGCATTCACTTGGGAATAATAGATATTCCAAGAAATGTCCAAGCCTTCAAGTGCATGTCTGGGCTTTAAATGTACATTATTCTACTTTATTAAGTATGTTGATAAAGGGAAACACTTTTTCTTACCTAAATCATACTTTCCTTGAGGTTCATGCTGTGTGAATGTTATCATCAAAAATGATATCTCAGGAAACAATAGACCAAGACAGAACAGAAGACTTCCAATGGAAAAGGGTGTGAGTGCAAACTATAAAGACCAACATTGAACATGAAAGCATGATAACAGGAAAGTGCGCGCGCACACACACACACACACACACACACACACACACAATTTATTTCATCAAAGATAAAAGAGTACCACTGGGGGAAAAAAGCTATCAAAGAGTAAAAGAGAATTAACATTGAAAGAGAAAGAAACCATCAAAACAGTGAAAATATGGTACAAAAGGCAAGTGCAGCTCACATCAAGTGACCTGAGCATGTCCAAAAATAACTGGAAATGCAAGAGTGATGACAGGCAGAGTGTTACATTCAAATTTGCATTAAAATTTAGCCAGTCGCCATAAAGGGAAAAAAATTTAATAAGAAAAAGTAGTCCTATAAAGGAAATGGCAGCCTCAGTGGGGATTGACTACAGCAGCTTCCTAAGCACATGATACAGATAATGTGTCCCATAAACAAAAGGAAGCTGCACAGAACATGAAAAGAAAAAGTCAGTCCGTGGGCAAAGAGAGGAGGAACAGTGTCTAGTACAAAAAGAGCACTGTGAAAATAAAAATAATAAAGAAGAGGGGAAGAAGTTCGATTTGGAAAGAGCTTGAGGGAATTGCTCAAGTATAATACTTTTGTCAAGAATGCAAAGCAAAATATAAGAGTGAGTATCAGAGTGAGTGAACCTCTCTCTCTCTCTCTCTCTCTCTCTCTCACACACACACACACACACACATACATACTACTGAAACAGCATACTGTGCGATTTAAACTGCATTCTGAATTCTGAATTATCATTGCTTACTTAGCTAAGGCAAATAAATATAACCATCTTCTTATCATAAGTCAGATTCCACTGTGAAATCTTAAACTTTGAGGGATGATTCCAATTCCCAAACCAAGTTTGGTGCTATACATGAATGCAATTTATCCATCAATTACTAGACCAAGTGTAAAATTACTCCTCTGCTTCTGTTATCATGGGCTTCTACAGAAATGTTGAAACACAAAGTGAGTGTTTAGAAAAATGTGTGATGAATCTCCTTTTTGAGCCTTTACAGTACTAAATAGATGCCAGTTTCTGCTTATAAACCTGTCACAATGTTTTAGGTAGACTACAAAACCTAAAAGCCAAACCATCACTATATAACCTGCTTTAGATAAACATAAACATTAATAAGCAGAATTATATGATAGCTTGTTAATGACGTTATTGATATTGGTGAGAGTATGGGAAAACAAGTATTTGCACATGCTGGCAACAGAAACATAATTTTGGTACAAATATTATGGAGAACAATTTAGTAAAACCTTTAGAAATTTCAATCAAAACCTTTAGAAATGCTTAACTTATTCAACTCAGCAATCTCCCTTTCCAGGAATTATAAGTAAAATAATCAGCTAAGTGTTCAGAGATACATGTGAGATATTCACTGCAGAGCAGTTTATATTATCAACATAATGAAAACAATCTAAATTTCAATCAAAGGATGACAAGTTAAATAAATCTTTACGTATTTGTAAATGGAATAGTATGTAGCATTTTAAAATGATGGAATTGAAGCAAAGTAATTGTCACAGCATCATGTCTATGATAACATGTTGGGAGAAAAATTTATGCATAAAACAGTTTTATAAAATAATCCTATTTTGTGGTTAAAGCGATTATATTTTTATGTATACACGTCTGGTACATAATGCACCCATGCTTTCAACACACTTTTAAATTCATTCTGTCTTACTTTTGTAATCAGAAAAAATTATTTCTTGCGTTCATTTGATAAAATATGAAATGAAATTTGTTTTGACAGGAGGAAGTAAGGAATTTGAAGAGAGATATTGAATATTTTAGATCAATTCTGAAATGGGAATTTAGGGTGAATTCCTAAATTGCCTTTATAAAGAGGAGGAAGGGTTGAAGTCAGAATAGAACACACTCTAAAAGCAACAATGAGACCCTATCTTCAGTGGCTTACATAAAGCCATGTTTTATAGAATGTAGCATTGGTGAACCGGGTACACATGGAATCTATTTTAACTGTGTTTCAATAAATGCATAGAAATAAAGCTGAGAAAACTCTGTCAGGATCTATTAGCAGTTTCACTAACACAGATGCCAAAAACTTATTCCAGATGTTAGGATTGGTTGACTATATTATCAGATTCCCTTACCCAAATCCTGAGATATTTACTTTTAGATTCCAATATACATCATCCTACCTTAGTCCATATTCTAACTACTATTATTTTCATTAACTTTCAAATGATAATATAATAATGTTTAAAATTACATAATTGCCATTGCAATATCTGATTACAATTATACACATACATGAATATATATACATATATATGTATATATATACACAACTATTTATATATATACATAAATATATATAAAGCCATATATATATATATAAAGGAGATACCTTTCATTGAATCTCCTTGTAATTCGGGAGTGATCTCTGATACCATGACTGTCATATTCTCTCCCACTAACTTTAAAGACCTTCACTTACTTAAGGTTATAAGCAAAATAAAGGAAAGGTCCTAGAGTACTTAAGAAAAACCTACTTTAAATTTGACTAAAATGGATTCTCTTGAATTATGAAATGACTTCCTCATTCCGTGAAAGTCTATAATAAGATTGATTGCAATTTTCAAAACTAAGGACCATTAACCCCAACTATATAAAAAAAAAAGGTTACAATTATTTCTGAACACATGAATATACAGTTGTCAATGATGGAAGTGTTTATGTTATTTTTAATAAAGACCCAACATTTTAACATACATAAGTGAAAGAAATATTGTGATCACTCATTTAAGTGGAAGTAAACAAATATTGACAATCTATCACTGAAGGGAATTTATCTTAGGTTATAATGTACTCAAAATATGGTACCTATTAAAATGAAATACTAGAAGTTAAATAACAAATGGAAATAAACAGTAGAAATTAAATAACATACTAACAGAAGAGTGAGTTTAAATGGTTAGAAGTAGTACTAAACAAAAATAGATTATTAAGACAAAAGGGTAGATTATTATTTAGGAGACGATCAGAAGAACAAGAAATAATAAGAGCATGAGTGGTCCTAATACTCATCGATCTGAATAAAAGCCCATCTAGACTCCATTCATAAGTGCTGGGAACCTAGGCCAAATCAACTTTTAGATAATAGTTTGGCCCTTTGGTTCCTTTTCCATCAAACAGGACCAACCTGCTTAAACAAGTATTCTTTCTTATCTTTGATCATTAATCATTCACATTTTCATTACTTAATACGTAAGATCTTTGTGGTTTTAGAGTTCAATCTGATCTTGGATAGGGTGAAGGGCACAAAGAATAAATACCCTTAATGCCAACATGTCAAGTTATACCTAGCTTGATCTGTTAAGTTTTGAATGTCACTTGTGGGTGCTGAACATATTGAGAAGCTGAATATTCATAGGCAAAGCATAAGTAGAGACCTCAAGGTCTGAACTGAAGATTAGATCATACGTGTATGTATGTGTGTGTGTGTGTGTGTGTGTGTGTGTGTGTGTGTGTGTGTGTGTAGGAGTGTGTGGCTTTCTGTGATTTGAGTTGCCATGGTGAGGACAGAGGGTTCACAGGGTTGTCACAGGGAAAGAATGATAACATGTTGAAATAAGAAACAGCTATCTTTTTTCTCATGACTTTTATTATTCTTGCTTAAAATACTTCCTTTTACCTAAGTTGGAATTGTTTTCAATATTGTTCCCAAATTGCTGGCATTAATTAATATAAACAAACTCTCATACAATTCTGTCTCTGTCATTCCTACATTGCCTAGAGCCCCAAATACCCTTGGTCACCAAAAGAAAGGCCCTGGTACTGTGAAAATGTCATTTAAACTGTTTAGCTACTCTGAGCAGAGGTGCTATTATTCCCTCTGAGGATTAAATAGATTGTGTCATTGCCTGAATTAACACTCATCAGGCAAAGGGCATAACCAGGTGGAGAGATAAAAATGGTGACATTTGTGAATATCCTCATCAGCAATTAAATAAATCAGGACACAGTACTATATATACTACTGTAGTCAATGTCAATAAAAAGCCTATGGGCTACATTTTGTTATCTAAATGAAATGAGAATCACAAGGAATTAAGAAGATGGAGTCTTCACAGATGATCATTGTGCATATTTTTGTCTTGCACAATTGATGAAGCTTCAGTACAAATCTTAAGTCATTCTTTAAGAAGAGACTATGATGGACAGAACATGGCAAAGTTAAGCACGTCTTATTCTCCAGGCATTTATGTCAGTGTCCACTTCATGATGCCATCTTACCATTCCAAGCCTCAGTAATGCAATTCTTAGTCATCCAGCAGGTGGAGTTAGGTCACCTAATCTCCACTAAATCACAAAGAAAATGCCGGGATGATACTGATGAAGTGTAACAGCCTGACCCACGCAGATAGAAATACCTATGTTTTTATATTAGAAAATACAGTAAGCCCTTCTGTTTTCTCTTTATTGTATTGATTTTAAAATCTATGATAACTTTGATCCTTAATACTAGAATAATTTTTGAAGGGTCTCCAAGTTAACCCCTTTCCGTTTAATCTGTGAGAGTAAAGAACAGAAAAAAAGGCATATTCTTGTTTCTGTTCATTCCTGAGTTCCTCATTTTTTTCTAAAAATGTATTATGTATCTGTTTAGAAAATAATATCACCATAAAGATATCCAGAGATCCATAAATCTAGGAATGTGTGAGTATAAATAAAGTTGTATGAAATCATAAGACTGAAACAAATCCAAACTTAGCATTCATTCCTAATCAACATATATCTTGCACATGGGGCCCAAAGCACACTAGAATTCCATAACCAATCAACTAAAATGCCATTTAAGTAGGGTGTATCCTGGGGTGGGTGAAAGAATGTGCACATGGCTATAGGTGAGATGTTTTAAGACAAAGAAAACAATGGAATCTCTGTGAATTATGAAGTAAATGCCATACAGGTACCCAGTAGGAGTTATGAGTCAAACTCTATAAACAGCTCTTGGATAAAATCAATTTCCAAATTTTTCTTAAGCAAATAACAAAACTTCATGGGTTAAAAGTTTCTGAATTATTGCCCATGCTTATCTTGAGGCTACTGTCCAGGATGATGCATGAATTATGCTCATGGGGCCTAAGAAGTCCTTTGGTATAAGTCCAGAAAAAAAGAAAAGATATAATTATAGAAGATAGATAATCCAGTTTTAATGCCTTTACCTGCTTTCTACACAGTGCTTTGTACATAATAATAGTGTATCCTGTTTTTCTAATGGGGAAGGGTGAAATAGTTAATGTATCATCCTTCTATCAGGCATATTAAATCATATATGTTTATTCTGAAATCGTATTTTTTGAGTGCATGGATCTAGAAGTTAGGTGAGGGCTACAGAGGATGGAGAATGCAATTAATATTGCAATGAGGATGGAGAATGCAATTAATATTGCATTACAAAAAGAGGGTTTTTTTTCACATACTTCTGTATACGTGAGATAAGTATAAAACGTTTGACCCAAAATCCAATGATCCAACATCACTTATTCTTTAGTCTATGGCATTTTATTTATGTAGTGAGGTGTTTGCCCCGTTGCTTACACTCGAAGTTCATGTTCCTGTGCTAACATCAAGAAACTCAGTGATACTCACAAACATGACTAACAGTACCATAACTGCAGCTAGGAGAAAGCTAAACTTCAAAGACAACCCCAGTGTTATGGTCTTTCATCCAGAAAAAAAACAGATAAGATCTAAAAACTAGAATCTCTGGCATAGGTTAGGGGAAGGGACAAAGTTCCCATATCACTACTTTAAAAGATGTGAGAGACGATTGGATTGTGTTCTTTTCCATTTTAACCTTTATGCACAGTTAAGCTTTAATACATAGGAGCTTCATATTTTTAGCAATTCAAAAATAAAAATAAAAAAGAATGAGTATAAAGAATTAAACAGAAAGAGGAGAGGTGTTTTCACATAAGCCAGTAGATTGAATCGAATTTAAGCAATTTACCAATAAGAGTTCTTGTTGGCAGATTTTTCTGACACTTATTTTTCCCATTCTCTTCTTGCTACTTCCTATCAGATAACTTCCTCTTTTTTATTCAGACAACTATCTGCTAGAGTCTCTTTCTTTCATCCATTGCACATTGGATGCTGAAAATTTCTTTCAAGGAGATTTCCCTGAAGCCTTATTTTATTCACCTTCTAGTCTCATGACATGACTTCCACCTTAGCAGACTTTCATAATGCTTTCAGCTGCAAAAAGTTATACTCAAGAAACTAATTTATGTCTAGGAAGCAAATAGATTCACTAAATGCCCCACAAAGGACATTAAAGGGCATTCAAAGGCATCCTTCAACAACAGGAGTAAGAAAATGAAAAATGAATTTTTCCACTCTAGGCAAGGTGATGATTTTAATCAAATGGAATTTGGTACATTCTGTATCCACGGAGGCCTCCAGGATTTGGAACTGCATACTGTCGGTGTTAACCTTCAATTAATGAAAATCAGTCAATGTGGGAAATGGAAAATAGAGCTGGCATTTTCACAATTTCATTTGTTGTGTGAGAAGGCAGTGAGTTCAATCAACAGGTGTGGTCTTCTAGGCCTGTTCTTACAAGAACTTCTGGCTACTGTCCAGGTTATTCATAAACTGCACCTGTCAGACACCAAAGCCTCCCATCTACCCCTCAGAGATAGAGTAAGAATGTTTTGGCTCCTTTATTCTTTTATGAGTTTCAATTTAAAATGTTTGCTTTATCCACACAGAGGCTCAGACTTCTTTTCAAGAACAAACTCATTGCCTGTGTCAGAACTCGTAAAACCTGCTGCTGGGTCTGGAACACACAAGCTTACCTATTAGCTTCCACGCCCTTCCTACTCCTGCCCACTTTCAACCTGTTTCCAATATACCACCAGCCTTCTCACAGAGATTTAGCAAGGTCTTGCTTTGTGCATTGCTGTAACTCAAACAGAGCAGAACAACAAACAAAGAAACTTTTTTCCGTACCCAACTGCCAGTAAGGAAAAATATTCCCCTAATGGGCACACCCCAAAACCAGAGGTGAAGAAGGTGGAATAAGGAAAATGAATTACTGAGTAAAAGCCCACACTCCCTATCACATCTGAACTCTTCCCTCTTTTGCTAGTAGTTTTTTTTTTTCCTTATTGTAGTGTTTCTTTAACCAGTTTTCCTATGGCATTCCAAACAAGCACATGATCAGACATTGGTGCAGAGGTGCTATAAGTCATAAAGAATAAAATAGACAATTTAAGAAATGCACTTCTATAGGTCAAAATCTTTCATTCTGCATTGAATGCATGATTTCACAGAAACTATCTACAGTTTTACAGAGAACAGATGCCCAACGTATTATGTAGTTCATTTTCAAATCCTAAACAGATCAATAACAATGGAATTTATTCTTATAGCACCGGACAGAGTTGATCAGTACATTTTTTTCTACATTTTTTTTCCCTTCTGGTGATACCATCTTATAAAAATTCTCTAGCTTCTGACAAGTGTTCCGAATTCAACTGGATAGCAGCTTCAGGCAAATTCATCTGTCATAGACACTGAAAGACATTTTTGAGTCTTGTCTTCAGTAAAATATGACGCCCGGGTGGTAGCACCATGTCAAGTTTTCAGGCTTTTGCCTTCAAGTCACTACCTTTGGTCATACTCTAGTTTAAGTAGGTGAGTGATTTAGCAAGATTTTGGTCTACTGTTTTCTTGTTGTGAGTGGATCAAGTAATGAGGTGTGGGAATTATCTCCTCAGCAAACTACCTCCGTAATTATCAGGAAGAACTCAAGGATTTAGATAACACCTTTCATCTAGAGTAGTAAAAGTCCCAAGAATGTTTTAGATGGTGTCAGACCTTGTATTTATGTATCATATTAAATGAACAGGATCTGTAATTACTATTGTTGCTTGTTATGAAATTAATCTGCATAGCCTAGCTGCAATTTAAAATCAAGGTACACAAATGACCTTTATGTTGGAGATTTAGATACAATGTAGTCTTCAAATTTGAAGCAAGGCTTTCATTAATTCCCAAGTGCACACAGCTTTTCTATGCATTGTTTGACTATTTCAATTTTGTGAGATCATTTTAGACAATACCAGGTCTTTTGTGAAAAGAAATCGTTTTGTAACAGACAAGTGACACAAACCAAAAAGAAAACAAAATAGCTATCTCCATCTGAAAATGTCAAGAACAATCTGATCATTTCTTCTGATCAATTTAAGAGAAAAGTTATCATGTCAGGGCCACTAAGAAATGCCTCCTAGAAATTAAGTACACCTGTTAGTTAAAGAGTGATTCTGTACCTACTGAATATTAGTGGCAAAGATAAATCGAAAGTTCAGTAATTGGGTTGGGGAAATGTAGAGATGTAGGAAGGTACAGAACTCTGGAGAGAAAAAGAAAGGCTACCAGAAGTATATGAAGAAAGACGTAAATAAATCTATGCACAGCAACACTTGTTATATTCTCAACAAAATGTATACAATGAAAACCAGAAACTTCTACACATTTCTGTGCCTTCATTGCACTTATTTTAACAACATTTCAAGTTTAATGACTTAACTTTGCAAAAACATGGATTTTTGTTTGTCAATAACAAGACAATTATGATTATTTATCATCAAAATGATGTTATCAACAAAATTAGAATTTTTGTCAGAGTTTTAAAATATTCATTGTTCCCAACTACTTGCAAAAGAACAAAATGTTTTCACCTGTTTTTCCAAACATATAAAAATATAACATCAGATAGCAAGGGTCATTTATGGTATTAAGAATAAGAAAACTCTCAATAACTACAGATTATTTTTATAATTGTGACTGTCTAGTATCACCTTTATTTGTATTTCTGAATCTGTCAGATCATGCTCACTTGTATAGTGAAATTATAATGCACAGCTTCTTACCATGTGATATTCTTGTCTGACTCAGAAAGCCCTCTACTTCCCTAGTGGCTCAATAAAATCTTATTTGTCTCATCTAATGAAAGGATTTTAAACCAAAACTCTCCAGTCCAAAAAAAAAAAAAAAAATGTGAAAGCGCTCTCTAAGCTCTGGATATTTCTGTACAACAATTCCTTTAGAAAAGACAAAAAGAAAAGTAGGCCTCTCTTCCCTGTCCCTGTCTTTGCTATGCTACTGATCAAAGACAGGAAGCTGTGAGCCCAGGAATGCCTTAGTAGACTGGATTGATGACAAAGACCTTATTCTTGTTACTGTTTTTGGTTATGAGAATTTAAAATTCTAAGTCCATAGAAACAAGTTGACTACTACTAATATTTATATCCAAAGTTTTCTGATTGAATTTATGTAAAAGTGCTAAATGGCAAATTCATCAACATATAAGTAAACAGTTCATCTCTATAAGTCCAAATATTTTCTTTAAGATACAACAGAGAAATATCACAGGGAGAAAGAAGGGCAGGAAAAATTGAAAGAACCTCCCTTCTTAGAACTAATTACGGAACTGCTAGATTTCTTGTCATTTGTAAAATTATACACAAAAATACATTTATTATCAGGTGGGACTCTGAGATGCATACACTCTGCTTTTATAATTTTCTGTTTTCTAGTAGCCTTGATTTTTTTACCTCAAACTAATCGTTTCTGCTGAGTTCACAACTAGGAAACTTGGCCAGGATAAGTGGCATGATGATACTATCAATGAGGAGAACAACTATCAAAAGTGACAAAATGCTACACATTTTCTCTCCAAGGGAGTGAAAAAAATAAAAATAAAAAAGGACTGAAGACTGAACTTGTGATAACATCTTCATGCCATCAATTTATTCTCTATGAAATTCTTCCTTCTTAGCATGAGCAAATTCCTTTACAATGTGAAGCTCTTTGTGGGAAGAAGAAAGGTAACAAATATCAGTTTTCTTGCATACTCAAATTCTTTCATGAAAGCTGTGGCCTTTCGGTTAACAGAAGTCTTGGACACATTACTTGCAACCCAGCACAGCCATTCTAGTCCTCTTCTGTAGCCATGTAGAACACAATGCCATCAGACTACTTCTCTTTTTTAAATGCCATATTTGAGGAGGAACTCCCCCCCCAAAAAAACCCATAATTTATTTATTTAAAAAATTGTGAGTTTATTCTCACGTGTTTAAACTTCAATCACCTTCAAAGTACTCTCCCTGTGATGAAATACACCTCTTGAAACACTTTTTCATTGTTGAAAACAGTTTTTGAACTTGTCAATTTTGATTCCTTCTAGTGCTTCTGCTGGTTTTTGTTTTACTTTTTCCACATCAGCAAAACATTTCCCTTTGAGGACTTTTTTCTTTCAGGGAAAAAAAAAATAATAATAATCACTTGTGGTGAGATCAAGTGAGTAGGGAGGGTGGAGCACTGGAGACATGTTGTTTTTGGTCAAAAACTGCTGAACACTCAGCATGGTATGGGCAGCTATGTTGTCATGGTGAAAGAATCAATCACCTGTTTGCCACAACTCAGGATGTTTCTTTTACAAGTCGTGATGCGACCTTCTCAAAACTTCCAGATAAAAACTTTGGTTGACCATTTGATCCAGCGGAACAAATTCCAAGTGCACAATCCCTCTCACATCAAAGAAACAAATGATCATTGTTTTCACATTTGACTTCACTTGTCATGCTTTTTTGGGATGGGGGGAAGTAGCAACTTTCCATTATCTAAAATGTTGTTTCGTTTCAGAGATTGTAACCATAGCACTAAAATTTGTCTCAGCTTATGACTTTGGAAAAAAAATCAGGATCTGCTTCCAACCACTCCTTCAAAGAACAGCATGTAACCAGACGATTGTCTTTTTGTTCAGACGTGAGCAAACAAGGCACGGATTTTTGCTGAGACTCATTTCATGCCCAAATTTTCAGGTAAAATTTACTGACAGGGATTGTACCACAGCCCAGTCAACTCCACAAGTTTATCATTAGTTCAGCAATGGTCTTCCAAGATGACTTGATGAATTCTTATGACATTTTCTTCAGTTCAGCTGGTGGAAGGATGCCTAGAATGAGGTCAATCATCAAGCAACATTTCACCTTGTTTAAAATGGGAAAACCATTTTTAAGCATGTGCTTTACTCAGAGCAGCATCACTGTAAACTGTCTGTTGTATATCAACCATTTCCATATTATTTTTCTCCAAAGGGAAAAAAAATTTGCTGCCACACGGTGTTTGTATAAGTTACCCATCATGAAATGGACAAACACATTGAACGAATCTCCAAAAAAAATTCCCTGAAGCTGAACACCGCCTCTCAAGTTGTTGTACACAACAACACTAGTTGGTACACTAATAGGTCTACTGATGGGTTCCTAGAACACTTAGCTAGCAGGTGAAACTTGTACTACAAGGAGCTCGCCCTCCCAAAAATTATTGGGGGGGGGGTCTATCCCATATTTAAAATTGCCATGGCAGTGCAAAGTTTAACAGAATAAGGCGAAAACCAGGAAAGTTGCTGAGTTTACAAACATTTGGTAAACTAAAATATTATTCATGTCAGGTTTAATGCATAAATAACACTGTAATAGAAATCTATATATTTTTTCTTGAGTAAATGTACACAATCACTCAATCATCTAAATTTACAAGATGCTGGAGATACAATGATGGATGAAGATGAGCATCACATCTTAAGGAACGTCAAGTCAACTCAGTGAATGGTATCTCTGAGCCCTTCATGCCCGAATTATTTGTATCACTGGCAATGAAGATATTTTCTGAAGTCATTAGATTGTAGTAGCGCTGAAGTCAAATCAAGTTTTATATCAATTGCCCTGTTTGTAATTTTCTGCAAAAATGTTCTTTCAATGAAACTTTCCTTTAATAATTTTGATAAAATTCTGGAATCTATAAATATTGAAATAGTGATTCTTAGGCATAAACTTTGAGTCACATAACTGACTTTCTTTGTGTCTCTTTTACCAATTCCCCTTCTTCCCCTCTTTTATTTGTACCTACTACTATATCAAAACAGATCCCTGCTTTGACTTGAAACTTTTGGGATAAGGTCTTACTCTGTTCATCATTTGAAACCCTGTGACAGGAAAACTATATCTTTGAAATTTTCTAAAATAAATTATTAAAGGACTCATAAATTCCTTAAGTTAAACAGTAATGAGGCTAGAGTCATTTGTCTATTTTCTCACCTGAAGACATCATTAATAAAATAGTTAATATAATACTTTGGAAGGCTTCTAATGTCTCAGGTTTTTCCATCTGCCGTATGAGTTTATTATCTAATATATAAGAATAAGAAGCCAGGCTCGGTGGTTCAGCCTGTAATCCCGCGCCTTTGGGAGGCTGAGGTGAGTGGATTGCCTGAGTCCATGGGTTCGAGACCCGCCTGGGCAAGCGAGACCTCATCTCTACAATAAATCAAAAAATCAGCCGGGCGCGGTAGCGCGCGCCTGTAGTTCCAGCTACTTGGAAGGCTGAGGCGGAAGGATCGGCGGAGCCCAGCGGGTCGAGGCTGCGGTGGCCGGGAGCGGCCACTGCACTCCAGTCTGGGCGACAGAGTGAGACTCCAACTCAAAGAAAAAAGAAAAAATAAAAATAAAAATAATAATAATAATAAAATGGTGGAATAAATT
>CAUYQG010235425.1:0-12613 GCA_963574415.1 Tarsius wallacei | reverse complement strand
TTTTTTTGATTTATTGTAGAGATGAGGTTTCGCCTGCCCAGGCGGGTCTCGAACCCGCAGGTTCAGGCAATCCACTCACCTCAGCCTCCCAAGGCGCGGAATTACAGGCTGAGCCACCGAGCCTGGCTGATATATGGTTTTTAAAAATTTTTCAATTTCCTTTACAGTTGGCCCTGTATTCCTCTTAGGTAGGGAATTGTGTTTATTTGCCCTTCCCACATGGTTATATTTATTTGTTTGTTTTCTTAACTAGATCCCTTTCTCTTCATAGCCCATGAGTCACACAGCTGCCATCTGTCCCTCCAGACCCACTCTTCTGACATAATTTTTCACTCTTCTTTCTGACCAAGAAGGAGGCTTGAGTGGATGCATCAATGGCCTCCTTTGCCCTTCAGCTTTCTGTTGGGTGGGCAGATGGAGAGCTCCAGCTGGACAAGGGAGGGAGGAGAGTAAGGTCAGAGTTCCTATCTGGGTCCCCCAGCCACAAAGGCCACTGCTGCTCTCTTAACAACTCTCTTTTCTCTTCAAATCCCTGTGACTATTCCCTTTTCCAGTTCCTTCAGGCTGAAAGGAAGTAACAGCTCTACTTCTACTAACTCCAGGCTTCTGTACTAGTTCTTATAGGGAAGCTACACCCTCCCACACCTTTGTGCATGCTCCTACCTTGAATTATCTGCATTTGGGTGTGCCATCTGTTTCCTGCTGGAACCCTGACTGATACACCCCACTCCTGGTCCCCTTCCAATGAAGAAAACCACCCCTATGCACTTCTGTTTGTATGTGTTCTTGCAAAATGGTGTTCTTTTGTACGTATCTATTTAAACTTTTTCATAAATGTTCCCGAATTATACATTTCATTCGGTTTCTTACCTTTCTTGCTAATTACCATTTCTTAACAGGTTCATCCACGTTGCTATGGTTACAGCTAATCTGTGGTTTCTAAACTGCTGCTCCATATACCACCGTGTGCACCCACCACCTTTACCTGTCCAATCTCCAGATGACAGACAACCAGGTAGTCTCCAGCTTCTTGGCACCACAACCAATGCTGCAATAAAGAGTCTTATATATGCCCCTTGGGGAACTACGTAAGGATTTCTTTGGACTACACAGCAAGGGATAGAAGTGCTTAGTCATGCAATGTGAATCTAGTTAATTGAACTCAAGAGAACCAGCTGTGTTCTACAGAATGCCCACGCACATCTTCCCTCATATCAATAGTGCCCAAAGGTTCCCCTCCCTAAGTCCCCACCAACACTTGGCATTTTCCAGTTGTCTAATTTAACTAGCCTATTAGATATAAAGTGATACCTTATTTTGTAATGTGCCTTTCTTAGATTATTAACAATTGTGAGTATCTCCTCAAATGCTTTTGATTTCTCTTCCATAAATTATATGTCCACATCCTTTGACTACTTTTCTATTGGAGTTGCTATTTTTCTTATTTATCCACAAGGGGTTTTCTGTGTGTTTCTTAATACCTTGTTGGTTTTAGTTACCCAATAATGTATGCAATTTTTTTATACCTACATTAATAAATAATATACGACTATACTTTTTTTTTCTCCTATTGCCCTTACTTGGAGTAACTTAATATAGGAATTAATGTTTCTTACAAGAATTTGATGGCTCTTCCCTAGTTATATCCTGATTCAAGTCACTACTATCCCTCACCTGGACTACCAAGGAAAGATGACCCAGTACAGGGATACAGAAGAACATTGGGTTTTGGAATGGAGCATGCCCCCATTTTGTATGGTGTGGAAATTATCTGTTTTTGTATCTGTTCTCCTCATTGGATTCTATTTCCAGTACCTAGCATGTGTGTGCCAAAAATGAACATTTAATTCATTGGTGAGTAAATGAGTTCTGTTTTCTAGCTATATGATTTGGGAAAAGTCAAGTAGCCTCAGTTTTCTCTTATAAAACCATGTCCCATATTTGTGACAAGGGTTAAACACAACATACCTAGAGAACCACGTGATAGTTGGCATATGTGTGTGGAGGTCAGCTCAGGCATAATCCCCAGTCTCTCTAAACACGGGGCTCAGGACGCCAACTGGCCAGAAGCAGTGGTGATGGTTCTGGCTGGAGGAAATTCACATGGTGGTGGTAGATGAGTGTATCTGCCTACACAGGAACAAGGCTCCAATAACTTCCAGGGATCCCAGGCTGATTAGCATGTGAACTGGGCCCTAATTACAGAGGAACCTGGAGGAAAGAGGAGAGGAAGACTCCTCTGGTCCCTGGGCCTGCTCTTTTTCACCCATTTGTCCCCACTGATTAGTGCATGAATGGGGCACTGATTACCAGACCAGGCCATTGTGCAGTCTCTCAATGGAGTGGCTCCATGCAGGGATTTATTCGCAATTAAGCCTTGAATAAATGTTTTGCAAATGGGGGCTTTCCTGATGAATAACTACGAATGGCTTTGGGAGTTGAGAAACCCTCAATGCCAGACCTTCAAGGCCTGCAATATGTGCTTTCGCTTCCACATAATTGTATGTTTGTCCACTTCAAGGCTGCCAGGACGGCAGTTGGCAGATAACAACCAGTTACAAATGTGGGTCTGCCCTCTGGGTTGTGTCCTTTTCTTGAAGAAATGAAAATAGCTCCTGGATTGTTTATCTTGCCTGGTGTGGTCTAGTGGCTCTCTCAGTACACCCTCTCTCACTGAAAGTTTGCAAGATGCAGTGCATGGGCAGGGTCTCCGGGGAGTTTCCCAGCCTTGGACACAAGCGCCTGGTCTCCAGGATGCTGTAGAGTAACACACATGTTTCACCTAGGGTTTGGTCTGGTCAGCAGTTCTCACAGGGTGAGTTATCCTCAGCCCTTGGCAGGGTTCTCAGCATCAACACTATCGACATCCGGGGCCAGTCCATTCTTTGTTGCAGGGGGCTGGCCTACGCATCGTAGTATGTTTAGCAGCATCCATAGCCTCTACCCACTAGATGCCAATAGTATACCTCTCACTCCTGGTTGTAACAACCAAATGTCTGCAGAGATTGCCAAGTACCCCTGGAGGACACAATTGCCCCCAGGTGAGAAACACTTCCCCTACTAGAAAGTGTTCCCAGGTGATTTCAACAAAAATACTGGGCCTACCTTGGAGAGGTGGGATGTAGATCAGCAAGTTTTAAAGTGATAAAGAGAAAATTTGTTCATTGATTTATGCTTTTGTCAGTTAATCAGCTCTTAGTTGGGGTCCTCCCATGCACTGGGTACTGTTATGGGATAGAAGAATTTAGCAGAAGAATAAAGCACATAAGACTCCTGCCCTTATAAAACTTGCCTTCTACGTGGGAAGGATAGATTAACAATAAACTGGTCAACAAACAAATGAGATGATTTTTATGTTCAGGTAAGTCCTGCATTGTTGGTATGATCAAGAGTAGCCTGAATGAGAGATGAGGTGTGTCACTTATTTATTTATTTTTATATATTTTTAGAGACAGGGTCTCACTCTGTCACCCATGCTGTAGTACGCTGGCACGATCATAGTTCACTGCACTCTTGAACTTCTGGGCTCAAGTAATTCTCCCACCTTAGCCTCCTGAGTAGTTGGGACTACAGATGCACAACACCACCATGCCTGGTTAAATTTTGAATTTTTTTTTTTAAGATGGAGTCTTGTTTTGTTGCCCAGGCTGATCTCGAACTCCCAGCTTCAAGCAATACTGCTGCCTTTGCCTTCCAAAATGCTGAGATTACAGGGGTGAGCCACAGCACCCGGCCTGTCACTATTTTAGATAGGGGATTCAGGGAGGGCTTGAATGATGAGATGAAGTCAGCCACCGGACGAGTCAAAGGAAAGAGCTTTCCAGGCAGACAAAACAAGGAAAGCAAAAGAGAGTGAGGAGTGGGGGAAGTGTGTGAGCATGTACTAGGAAGAGAAAAGAGTCCAGCCAAGCTAAGGACTAAGGTGGGATGAGGTAGAGAAAAGCTAGAAGGTGTGTCATGGCTGGACTGTATTTTAAGTGCAATTACCCATTCCCCACCCCTACCATTATTATTTCCAGTACCCAATTCCAGCCATTCTCTATGGACTGGAAGGCCTCCCGTCCACAGAGCTTAACACTCTCTCACTGTCTATTGCTCCCTCAAGTTCCCGCTCTTCTTCTTTCTCAGCTTAAATCAAAGGTCCATCAATATAAACCTTCTCTTTAATATAGCCTCAACTTTCTATCTCTCCTTCTGCCATTGCGCTTGTCTAATAAAATTCCACTCCTGCTTAAATAGTCAGTGTTTGACTTGAAAGAGCAGAATGTAGCTGGAGAAAAACACACAGGCCAACTAGTATAATATTTAATTTAAATATTAAATTTATGCACACAACCTCAAGGGAGCCTTTAGCCCTGCTGGCAACTCAGCCCCAGTTCCCTAGTCAACTTGTTCCCCTCTCTGAAACAACCCTGCCTTTCCTTCTCCTCTCATCTTGAGCCAATCATATCTTTTCCCTCTACCTCCTTTTCATCTGATGACCTTCTTTTTGTTTTTCTGCAGCAGGTCCTCATCTTCCCACCATTAAATCTACCACCACCCGTGTCTGTGCACTTCTGTTTTCCCTTCTGTAGAGAAGTTGTTCATGAGCCTATTTGTACCCATAGGAAAGACACTCCTTCATTTATTGTTGTGTCCCCAGTGTATAGAAGGAGTGCCTTGCACGTAACAAGTTCTCAGTAAAAATGTGGTAGTGAACTAAGGAATGGGTTTTCAGCAAGAGAGGGACAAGGTATACTTTCAGATTATTCTGGCTGCTATGTAGAGAATGAGTGTAGAAAACTAGCATAAAAACAAAGAGTGGTGAGACCTCATCTCTACAATAAATAAAAAAATAAGCCAGGCATGGTAGCGCATGCCTGTAGTTCCAGCTTCTTGGAAGGCTGAGGTGGAAGAATTGCCCAGCAGGTCGGAGCTGCGGTGACCGTGAGTGTGCCACTGTACTCCAGCCTGGGTGACAGAGTAAGACTCCAATTCAATCAAAACAAAACAAAACAAAACAAAGAGTGAGCTAGGAGACAATTGCATTGGCCTTGGCCTGGATTAGGGTAGTAGTACTGGAGATAGAGAGATGTGAATATTCTATTGGAAATAGAACTGACTTGCTGATAAAATGCATATGGAGAACATAGAAAAGAGTCAAGTGAGGTCCCTGGGTGTTAGTTTAAACAACTAGTAGGATGATGGTGCCATGTGCTAAAGTGGCAAGACTATGGAAGAGTTCTGAGGAAGGAGGGAAGTAAGAACATGGTTTGGAATGTGTGGGCATGTTAAGTGTGAGCTGTCCTGTAGAGGTGTCCAATTGAGGGGTTATTTATGCTGCTAAATATCATGCTGGTACTCAGGAGAGCTTTGAAAACTCCCTGTGCTCCATGTCTATATGCCCATTGCAAGTGGGCAGGGAATTCAGCTCATCACAGCCACTCAGGGGTCCAGGCTAAGAAAGGCTTTGCTTGACATGTGCTCCTGCGATTGGAGGAGTCAAGGAGAAGAGCATGATACACTACTCACTCCTATCGTCTAATCCAAGGCAGGGCTGTGCAAGGACACCAAAATTCTCCTCTTGATTTTATCTGTTGGCTGATCAAAAGATGACAAGTGTTTCCCAAGATGAACTTGTATTGGCCCTTGTGGCATTCATGTAGATGATCATCAAGACCCTTCCATGGGCATATCGATGATAGCAGTACCCTTTACTAAATGATCAGTATGTGCCAGGTCACAAGCTAGCCAATTTACATATAGTATTGTACTTAATCTGCAAAATGCCTTACAAATTTGGTTTTATTATCCATTTTGCTAATGAAATATTGTCTAAAAATATTATTTAACTAGCCCCAAGTCAAAAGCTGGAAAGTTGTAGCTAAGGTTTGAACCCGGTATCTCTATCCCCAAAGTCCATGCTTTTAGCCATTTTACCAAAACCAAGATACAGAGACTTAAAATGACATCCTCAAAGGTTTTATGATGAACTGTGTAGAAAGATCCAATCTGAGATCATTTTATGTAGATCATATTCCTGTTTTCCAACACTTTCTTCAGAAGTGGAAACCACCCTTAGCTACTGAAGCCACCAAAATTCAGATTCGTTTTTTCAAGTAACCAAAATGCAGAATGGCTCTGCAAATTGGTGACATGGAATTGCCCCCTCCCAATTCCATTATACTTTACGTAAATCATTCACATGTTCTACACCAAGTCACTTTAATGCCAAATGAACCTTCCTCTCTGGAGCATCATTAATTGGCACCAGATCAGACACACAATAAATTACTCATTATAAGATCAGTGGTAAAAGCAGGGTTGACTTCTATATTCATTTCCTGTTGCTCCTGTAACCAATTACCACTGACTGAGTGGCTTAAAATAACACAAGTATCTTCTCTCATAGTTCTAAAGACCAACAGGAAATCAGTTTTACTGAGCTCAATCAAGGTATCAACAGGGCTGGTGGCTTATGGTGGCTCTGAGGAAACTCTGCTGCTTCCCCTCTTCCTGTTCCTGTGTTCTTTGACTTATGGCTCCTTCCTCCATCTTCAAAGCGCATTAGTCCATTTTGTGTTGCTATAAAGAAATACCTAAGGCTGGTTAATTTATAAAGAAAGAAAGATTTATTTGGCTCGTGGTTCTGCATTGCACCAGCATCTGCTAGGCTTCTGGTGAGGCCTCGGGAAGCTTACAGTCAAGGCAGAAGGTGAAGGGGGAGCAGATGTGTCACATGGTGAGAGCTGGAGCAGGAGAGAGGGGATGTCAGTCATTTCCCCTGTGAACTAACAGAGCGAGTACCAAGTCATTCATGAGGGATCTGCCCAGCATAACCAAATCACCTCCCACTAGGCCTGGCCTCTGACATTAGGGATTACTTTTCAACACGAGATTTGGAGGGGACAACAATCCAGAGTGTATCAGCACATCACATCTATCTCTGCTCCCATCAACACATCTCCTTCTCCTGACTCCTCCTGCCTCTCTCTTACAAGGACCATTGTGACTACATCAGGCCCACCGGATCAGTGGGGATAATCTCCTCATCTCAGGAGCCTTAACTTAATCACAGCCCCAAAGCCCCTTTTTCTATGTAAGGTACCATTCAGAGGGTCCAGGGATTAGGGTGTGGACACATTTGAAGGACTATTATTCGGCCTTCAGCAACATCTGTTCAGAGACAGCTCAACTCAAGAATAATATTTCTCCAGTACTTTCCTTGTATCCTCCATCAGCTCTTGTCACTTTCAAAACACCATGTCACATCTCAGTCACCCATCAGAAGTCCATTAAATGGCCGTTTATAACTTGTGTGGGTTACAGCTTTCTCTGGCAAGGAATAGCATTCAAGATTGGGAGAATTTTTTTTCCCTTTTCATTTTTGAAACTGAAAACTATGAGTGTCATTTTGTTAACAGTCTCACTGTAAATTAGAGAACATTTGTTCTAAGCACAAAACTTAAGTTAGGCTTTGACTTTCTGGACTCTCACATTTTGATCCTCTCTTTCCTAATCAGCTCTGACCCCTCTAGCAATGATGAGAATTAGAATGAAGACCATTGCTGCACACAGCTGCACACTCAAGCACACCAGCTCAGCACACAGTGCTCATCTCTGCAGCAGGGCCTACCACAGCGAAATCCCATGGAACTAACAACGTCAAACATGTTGGGACTGGCTACTCTCCGAGGATGAGACACTCTCAAGCCATGGGGACAGGAGTTTTTCCTTTACTTTTTGGGCGGGGTACATATAGAAGAAACAGACTCTAGGGGAAGAGTTAGGTTACGCCTACTGGATTCAAGGACAGTGAATTCATTCATTCATTATTAATCACAAGTCTCAGAGTGCCCATCACTGTGTGGGCGCTCTAGATATAAGAAGAAACAAAGTAGACATGGCTTTATGGTCTCATGAGACTTGCTACTCTTTATTTAAAACTTGCTATAAGCCAGTCAACAGAGAAATTATTTGAAATGCAGCTCTTGTACTTATAGTCCTTCAGTCAATACCCCAGAGAATTTATATCAATCTTCTGATTCAGGAGGAACTGGTGGGTGGAGTGAGTAGGGAGAAGATTTAAGAATAAGTTAAATGAAACATAGGTCCCTGCGCTGTGGGTTCTGCCAGCCCCAGAACCTGTTTGGGGACTTCAGGACATATGGATTACATCACACACTCCTAGGTTCGGCATGTGCTGATTCAAATCACTTTAAAAGGATTAAAATACCAGATTGGGTCCATTTGCAGAGTGGCCTCATTTTCAGCATGTTTTGTGCAATTGTTTCAACAGAGCCCTGGGCCCAGCTGTCCAGGGACATGCCATCATCTGAGGACAGCCATTATCACAGGTCAAAACTCATGTTTCAGAAAATGCCGTGCTATCTCTCCGAGACAGGAGGTGACATACATTTCGTTTTCATCACAGAGACAGGAAAATTCCCTTTCAGAGAAGGCACTGCCAGGAGCTGGCATGTGAGGCACTCAGGGCTGGCCCTTGTTGATTGTGGAGAAAGAAGTGAAGACAGACCTGGCTATTTTGAGCAGTAAAGTGTAGTTATTTCCACGGACAGTCATTGTTAATAGTAACTTAGACAAAAGCAAAATGCTTCGTGATGACTTGCCGAATGATACCTCCAATGTGATCAAATTCTAATATTGAGATCAAAAAGTCTAGAAAACTAGCTGCAAAGCATGCCCTACACCTGGTGACACACAATGTGTGAGGACATGGGGTGTATGTACAGGAGACGTGATGCTCAGTAGTCATGGTCGCCAAGGCTCCCACTCTGAATTGTGTGTCCAGCTTTGATCGATGTTATTCTAACCGAGGGAGGAACCCAAGCCTGGTTCACCTGCAGCCTTGACCTAAGGATGGAATCTCAGGGCTCCCTTTGGAGAAACTCGAGAGGTTACCAGATATGGACAAAAGCAAAAAGATTTAGACAATGTACGAGATACATAGGATAAAAACTAGGAGTGGTGGACATAAGAGGAAGCTTTTTGATTCACAAATATGAATCATGTTAGGTTAGACTCTGTGGTACTGATGGGAATTTGATGGCAAACAAAGCTCAGACATTGCCTGCAAGCTCTTCTGGGCCACTGTAGGGACAGTTGGTGGTTTTCTCTTCAGCATCTGTTCCCATCTCATCCCTTCTTACCATATTCCACTTCACCCAGGTTTGGGGGTTGAGTGGGTATGGTGCTACATCTGGATCTGGAAGTGAGCCCCATCTGCTGAGGCTAATCATTCTACCCACAACTAGGCAACAGGGCCCCAGCCCTGGGCCCTCTTTAGGGCGGACTCCCTTCAACCATGCATTTTCCTACAAGGTGAGAGTCTGAAGGACTGAGGGGACAGGCCCACCAGTAGCCTGTGCCTCCCCTTGTGGGCCATAGACTAGATATCCAGGCTCTGCTTCTAGGGCATTCACTGATCTTTTCCCCAGTTCTGTCCTCCCAAAGACAGATAGTGCTGTAAGTGGGCACACCCCTAGGCCAGGTATAGAGTTTAAACATTGGGCAAGGGTTTCCCCATGTGTGGGATAAAGTGCGGGTGGATGAGATTGGTACACTTGCCTGAAACATACAAATATGTGTCCCATCTTCATCAGCCCTGCAAATGGTTCAGGAGAGGCCAAGGAGCCTAAGGTGGTTCAATAAGAATGAGCTCCAGGAATTGTATTGATTATGAAGAAAGGAGCCTTCTAGGACTACTCTTGCCTGAAGCCAGCCCTGCCTCTGGGGGTTTAGGTTTTGTAATAAGTCCATCAATTCCCTTTATCATTTAAGCCTGTTTAAATTTGAATTTTCTGTTTATTCCAACCCAAAACATCTCAATAGGGTACCAATCCCACCTCTACCAGCTATCAGCTATGCTGTTATGAGCCAGCAAGTCATTTTTATCTTACCAAAGCTCAGTTTTCTCAGATGTACAGGGAGTTGATAACCCAAATGCTGCTGGGTGGCTAGGAGGAAGTAATGAAATCATGAGTGGGGAAAAATGCCTACCTCAGTACCTATAGAGGTGCTTAGTAAATGTTACCTCCCTTTTGACCAGTGTGGGCTAAAGAACTTTAAGTCCTTTTTGTTATATCACAAACCTTTACTAGGTCCCTCTCAGGCATCAATTTTCACCCTAAGGGTTGAAGATACAAAGATGTACAAGTCAGGTGCCTGCCCTTGAAGGGCAGACACAGCCTCGTTGATGGGCAGGGGAGAGACAAGACCACAAATGGGCCAGCATGAAGTGACGCTGTATTAAATGATTTATAAAGTAAATAAAACATGAAACAAACTTGGCTTTGCACAACAGGTTGGATATATACAAATGAAGAGAAATTTGGAAGGCATTTGTAGTTAAAAACTGCTTTCGGTTGCTATTAACAGACACCAGACTTCTGTGGCTTATACACACAGGGATTTTTCTCTTTCCTGTAAAACTCAGAGGTCAGATGTCCAGGGCTGCTATGGTGGTTCCACAAGCATCAGGGACCTGAGCTTTTCCTATCTTTCTGTGTGGCTGTGTGTAGCTTCCCTGATGAGGCTTCCCCAAGGTTCTAGAAGGTGTTAGTGGTTCAGCCATCACATCCATATTGCAGGAACAGCTGGGAGGAAGAAAAAAAAGTAAAAAGATAAAAAGGGGTTTGTCCCAGTTGTCTGCCCTTCCTTCTCAGAGGTCCCTCCCAATAACTTCCACTTAAAGTCATTAGCTAGAGTTTAACTCTGTGACAATAACTAGTTGCGAAAGAAATGTAGTGGCCAACTAGGCACAATGGTGTCTCTGCAATACAGATCTACTAGTAATACCAAAAAGGAAGATGGAAGATGGAGAAAACCAGCTGCTTCTGTCACTTGGGGGCACCACAGGAACAGAGGTACAAAGGACAAATGAACAGCCCATTTCTCCAGAGAGCCAGGAGAGGTTGGAATGGAAGATGACAAAGAGGTGGTAACCCAGGATTTAGCACAGGCCAGAACTTAGGATAAGCCAAACTGTAGCAAGAACCAGAAGAACTTAGATGTCTTGACCCAACACAGATTCCTGGACCCCAACCCCTGGTTTTCTGATTTAGCTGGTCTGGGGTGAAGCCCTAAAATTTTGCATTTCTACCAAGTTCCCATGTGATACTGTTGCTTGTTTGGGACCCACAAAATTAAGACTTTACCCTCGAATTAGCCGGCTAAAGGCATTTGAGTTGGGAAAACAAATGATGAGCTGATCTATGAAGGTTTATCTGCCAGAGGTCTGTCAGGAGGGCTGGAGAGGGTGAAGGTGGAGGCAAAGGTCAAGGCAATGAGAAACTAGCCAGAAAGTCATTATCTGGGTTGTGTTCAACTAGGCTTAAGTGTATTATTTATAGAAATTTCACAAAGGCTCTGACCTCCATGCTCCAACCTTATCAGCTGTGTGCAAAACAATCAAGTTATCTGTCTTATGCCCAGAAAAACTCTAGTTTTGAGAGGGCATTAGTATTGATGATTGATTTTTAAAAAAAGAAAGAAAGAAAAAAGCAGTGTTATATGAAAGGAGTGAAGGTTAGCACTCCCCTTGACAAGGATGGAAGAGACTCTCGTGCCTGATAACATGCATACAGTGGTTAAGGTATTGCCACCTATAGTTTTTCATAGACAACATCAACAACAAAAAAAGCTGGTTCTTTGAAAGAATGAACAAGATTGATGGACCCCCTAGCCAGAATGATCAAGAAAAAAAGAGAAAAACCCAAATAAAAAAGACATAAAAGTCAGAAATACAAAAGATCAAATTACAACTGGCCCCAAAGAAATACAAAAGATTATCAGAGATTACTATGCACACCTGTATGGAAACAAACTTGATAACATAAATGGAATGGAGGACTTTCAGACATAACACAATCTCCCCAGGTTGAAACAAAAAGACATTGAAAAACTAAATAGACCAATAACAACCCAGGAAAATGATTCTGTCATACGAAAACTACCTACAAAAAAAAAAAAAAAAAGCCCTGGACTGGAAGACTTTCCAGCAGAATTCTACAAAATGTATAAGGAGGAGCTGATAGCAATCCTATTGAAAGTATTCCAGGCAATTGAGAAAGATGGAATTCTCCCCAAATCATTTTACAAAGCTAACATCAAACCAGGTAAACATTCAACAAAAAAAGAGAACAACAGGCCAATACCTCTTATGAACATAGATGCAAAAATCCTCAACAAGATTCTAGAAAATCAGATCCAAAAACACATCTCAAAAATCATCCACCATGACCAAGTAGGCTTCATCCCAAAGAAGCAGGGCTGGTTCAACATCCACAAGACCATAAATGTAATTAAATACATCAACAGTTGTAAACACAAGAACCACATGATTATATCATTAGATGCAGAAAAAACTTTTGATAAAATCCAGCATCCCTTCTTGATAAAAACCCTCAAACACCTAAGTATAAAAGGAACATACATCAAAATAGTAAGTGCCATCTACAATAAACCCACAGCGAACATATTTCTAAATGGACAGAAACTGGAAACATTTCCCCTGAAAACTGAAACAAGACAAAGCTGCCCACTCTCACCTCTCTTGTTCAACATTGCATTGGAAGTCCTAGCTAGGGCAATTAGACAAGAGAAGGAAATCAGG
>CAUYQG010235421.1:0-21366 GCA_963574415.1 Tarsius wallacei | reverse complement strand
TGAATTGCCTGAGCCCGCGGGTTCGAGACCCACCTGGGCAACTTGGTGAGACCTCATCTCTACAATAAAATCAAAAAATTAGCCGGGCGTGGTAGCGCGCGCCTGTAGTTCCAGCTACTTGGAAGGCTGAGGCGGAAGGATCGCCGGAGCCCAGCAGGTCGAGGCTGCAGTGGCCGGGAGCGGCCACTGCACTCCAGTCTGGGTGAGAGTGAGACTCCAACTCAAAAAAAAAAAAAAAAAAAAAAAACTTCTAGAATTTTGCCTCCTGAAGAAATAAGTCATGGAATTGTATATAAAAAACTGGAGTGCAGTGGCATGGTCATGGTTCACCACAGCTTCAACCTCCTGGACTTAGGCAATCTGTCCACCTCAGCCTCCCAAGTAGCTAGGACTATAGGTGTGCACCATCATACCCAGCTAATTTTTGATTTTTATTTTTGTAGTCATGCTGTGTTACCCAGGCTGGTCTGGAACACCTGGGCTCGAACAATCCTCCCATCTTGGCCTCCTAAAGTGTTAAAGTGCTGAGATTATGTATATATGTATTTTTATAACCAGGAGACACTTTTTTTTAAAAAAGGCCAGAGTCTGGCCAGGCGTGTTGGCTCACATCTGTAATCCCTGCACTTTGGGAGGATGAGGCAGGAAGATTGCTTGAGTCCAGGAGTTCGAGACCCGCCTGGGCAACATAAAGAGATTTTGTCTCTACAATAAATAAAAAAATTAGACAGGTGTGGTGGGATGTGCCTGTAGTTCCAGCTACTCAGGAGGCTGAGGAGGGAGAATTACCTGAGCCCAGGAATTGGAGGCTATGGTGAACCGTGATCATGCCACTGCACTCCAGCCTAGGCAACAGAGTAAGACCTTGACTCCAAAGGGGTGGGGGGGGGGGAGCGGACTCCAGTAAAAAAAACAAACAAAAAAAACTAGGGTGCTTTATTTTGAAGGGTATCCCTAGAAACAAGCTACCTTAGCATCTATAAAGAAAAAGTGAAATTAATTTTTGGTTAGCATCTACTTAGGGTTGATAGGCAAATTGCATATTTCAAGCTAAAAAGATACCCACTCTTCCTCTGCAATTAGCTGTTTGGCCCTCTTTATTGGGAAACTGCTTCATATTTCCATTTCTCTTTGCTTCTGTGGAGACAGTCGAAATCCACGCCTTCTGATGTTCTAAAGTCACCCTAGTTGTGACTCATTGGCTGGCTTATTGGTCCCCACTGTGTACCAACAATATGCTGGGCACTGGAAACCCAAAGGTAATTAGGACATCATCCCTGCCTCTGGTGGGCTTTTTGGATTAAGAGGAACACAGAAATGGGAGCTATTAAGGGATAGTACCATATGCCACCTGTGCACTGGCCACTTATGTTGTGCCAGGCATTGTCCTGCGCTAGTACCTGTGTGTGTCACGTCTCATGTTCACAACAACCTGCAACAAAGGCACTGTCGCCCCGTTTCAGAGATGGGGACAGTGATGCACACAGAAGAACAGGACTCAAACACAGTGCCACTTGTACTTCTGTTATAACTCTTGAACCAACATGATGTATGAATAGTAGAAACCCTCAAGTCTGCCTGTAGAGCGTAAGCTCTATGTGCAAAGGGATTTTTAAAAAAATCCATTTTGATTCCTGGTGTTTCTCCAGCACCTAGAACAGTGTCCAACAAGAGTACAGGGTAGGTGTGGCATAGCCAAGATAGATTTGCCAGATTTCTCAGATAAAATAAAAGACACCAGTTACAGTAGATAGACAGTCAATAATGTTTAGTCTAAGTATGTTCCCTGCAATATTTAAGACATACTTATTGATTCATGTTCAACTGGAATTCAGAAGATCCTGGGCATCCTGACACACCTGGCAACCCCAACCCAAGGCGGTGGATGGCAGGTTATACTGAGTTTGGATAGCAGCAGATGAGGAGGCCCTTAACAGTTTGACATGATGGGAAAGGTAGAGTCCTCAGTGGGCATGGAGGAGTGAGGATGCTTGGTTCATCCAGACAACAAGCAGAGCAGCACACCACAGACAACTAGAGCAGGGAACAGAGTTCCCAGCGGGGGCCTGGAGGCCCACGTGCTTTGTTTGGCCTTCTCATTTTAATTCACTATGACCATTTGAAATCTGACAACTTCACATTTTTTTAAGTTGACTTTTTAAAAAACTGGGTTGTCTTTATTTCCAACTGAGAACATTTGATAGGAAGCGAGTGGCAGCTGTGTCTTTGGGGACAGGGGGCAGATGGGCTCTTCTATTAGCTACTCCCTCCTAGTCTTTGTTTCACCTGCTTTCTCCTCTTGAACCTTAGAGCTTCTGTGCTGGCTACCCATGCAGTAGGGCAACTGGGAGAGTTGCTAGATACAATCTGTGATGACGGACAAAAGATGTAAAAGAAAGAAATGCATTGTGCAGGTTGTAGACCATGCCAAGGGTTTTCTTCTACATGCAGGGGATCCATGGGGTGTTTCATAGACCAAGCGAGTGGCACATGCAGACGTCCTTTAGAATGTGGCCTTGGGAAGGATGGTTGGGAGCAGATAGTGGCTGGAGTCAGCCTGGAGGCCCCCGCAGTGTTCATAAGACAGATAACACAGTGAAGATGATAGAGAGGATGCCACGGAGAAGACAGCTCCAATAATTACTGTCTTAAGATCCTTGTAGAAGGACCAAGAACCTTCTGGAATCCAGAGGATTGGATTCCAGTCATGTGCTGGTTGTTACCTTGGAGTTTACATGGAGCGTGTGGTAGATTTAAGAGATAATGACAACATGGTGATCCCTATTTGTTCTGTCTCTCTATCTGTCTGTCTATCTATCTATTAATTTATTTATGGTGGTAAGGGAAGAGCAAGACAACAGATGGAGATGGAGATGGACATGACCCCGCATTTGTTCTGCTAACTCCCTTCGGCTCAAGGAAACGTGGCTGTTCCCCTGCACTGCGTGTCTGGCTGACCCAGGCTGTCCTTACTGGTGGCTGGTGGCTGGGGCAGATGCATTTGTAATGGAAGAAGTGAGTTCACTGTCTGCTGCTGGAGCGGGCACAGGGAGGTGTTTTCTTCGACGGTAATAAGATTGTCAGGGCCCCTTCCTGGCCCCAACATCGCAGGGCCCGATAAAGGCTGCCAGAATGGGAAGCTCACTCTTCTTAATTAGCACTAATGCAGCCGAGGCTGTTTTCTTAGCCTGACCAAAGGGAATAGTAATTAATATGGTGGGGAAGACAGACGGAGAGTTCAAGGCCGGCATGTGTGCCCCCGACCCTGGGGTCACTGGGGAAGGGTAACCTAGAAGACAATAGCCTGACTCCCGCAGGCCTGGACAAAGACTGGCTCAGTTCTCAAACCTCGGCTCACTGTGGTCGTCCACTAATGAGAAATTCTGTCTTTCCACTTCTGGAAAAGGGACTGGCTTATTAGGCATTCCAAATAAGAGGGGTGTGTGTATGTGTGTGTGTGTGTGTGTGTGTGTGTGTGTGTGTGTGTGTTTAAGGCATGATTTTTCTCCCACATATATATTCACAAACCAAGGGAAAGCACCTTTCTTCTCAATGTTAGCGAGTGGCTACTGTCATTGCTGGTAGGGGCTGTGTTTGTAATCCCAACAAGCAGAGCACGTGCCACAGTTTTCATTTCACCCTAAAGCTGGCACTTCATCCTGGAGCCAGGAGTGTGGGACTGAGCATGGCCTTTGCAGGTTAGGAAGAGGCCATCTGAGTGGGGGTAGGTAGCTGGTGCCCAAGTGCTGCTATGGTCCATGGGCTGGACCGACCACACTCGGCAAGGAAGGAAACCAGAGACAGTGACAGCGCCACCTCCCAGCAAATCCCCGCGAAGAGGGGCAGTGGTAGTCCTGGAATGAGTGTGAGTGGGATCCAAGCGACTGTCACTCATTAAGGATGACCTTACCACTCACAAATGACAGGTAGGTGCACAGCATCACAGTTTAGTAAAAATACATTGGATTTGCAGTGCCTTTTCCTTGTTTTGAAAGGCTTATCTTTCCAGAGAAAATTTTGATTGTTTTTAGATTTTTGCCTCGACTTTCTTAGACTTCTTCTTCTCTCTTTCTCTTTTTTTCCCCCTTTAATTAAATATCGCTGCCTAACTCTTTCAGGCCAGCAGCAATGTCACTAGCATTAGCCATGAATCATGGCTGAGCTGACATTTTAAAAATGGCATTGTCAGGACAGCAAGTGCAGGCCAGACACCCAGGCACAATGGCTGGACCCCGTAAATTACACTAAAAGTCTAATCAGAATAATCAACACTCTGACATCTTTATGCATGTGGGCACAACTAGGGGAAAGGAAAGGATTTCTCTGAGATTTTGCTTGCGGAAAATTTTGGTGCTTTCTGGGGATGCAAAGAGAATCTTCCACACGTATCTTTGGAGTATCCCATGACCTCTGTCCTCAAGTTTGTTTTGTGATAAAGAGCAGACAGAGTGAGTGCCTCTCAATAGTACATTAGTTTGTATGCAGCTCATGCAGTGTAGTTAGTCATGTTTTTTTCCCTGCAAACATCCCACAAGCACATATTTCTTCATCAATCCGCAGACACATGAGTGACTCTCTCTCTCGCACACGCATACACACGCACTCCCTAAGAATATAATCTGAAGACATTCCTGGGTCTCTGGCTGCAGCATTGTGTTCAAACTCTTTTACTCTAAGAATGGTTTTCAGTAATTCTGACCCAAGTTCTTTACTGATCCCCATGAATGTGATTTCCTAAGGTCCAACAGGATAGCAACCATCTGGCCCAGACCGTTCATCATCCTTCTTAGCTCATTTTCGACCTTTTCCTTTTTCTCTTTGAGTCTCTCTCAAACACCACTTACCCCCACTCCTTGTCTCTCTAGTTTGCAAACAACTCTCCTAAAGCTTTGGCCTCCCTGACTCTAAGGGAGGGTCGGGTGCTGTTAGCCGTACATATGCAGAAAGACCACCTCCTGGTGATTAATTGGCCCCACCAGGTCACAGGCATACGGAGCCCATTTGTCACCAGTGAGCTCTGGCTCTCCACAACCAGGCTGTCCAGGGCTTGTGGGCAGCCCAGTGTATACCAGCTGGAACTAGCCAGTTAGTGCCCACTGAGGTGTGGCAGCCAGGGCCCAAGGGTGAATGCTATGGGTTGACTGGAAGCAAGGAAGGGATAGAACACAAAAGGAAGAAAAAGGGTGGGGAAAAAAAAGACCACAGTGGACAGATGAGAAACAGAAACATTTTTTTAAGGTAAGGAGGTAGGTTCTGTTTTGCTTTCATTGATTTCTCATTTATGGTACACCTACTGTTTTCCAGGAACTAACAAACATATGATCCCTTAATCTGCTGCTAGAGACTGGTAGTGCTATTTGAAGTGATGTGATAGATTTTATCCATTTGTTTTTTGCAATGATCTTAAGAGAGAGATAAGGCTAACATACATATGCTAATTTTTCAGATGAGCAAACTGAGCCAGGGTCCCTGTGATTTGCCTAGGGCCATGGAGTGGATGCTCCCTTAGAGGTCTTTTGTTCTAGCACACACAGTAGCGGTCTACTTGGATGGGCCATGTCCTTGGGCCTTCCAGCGTTTCCCAACCACGGGACAGCCCTCAAACCCGTTGACTCCGGGACATAAAAATGTGGGCTGTGGTTTGAGTTTTGGCTTTTCTACATGCCAGCTACAGGGCCTTGGGCAAGTCACTTTACCTGTTGGATCCTCAGTGTCTGCATCTATAAAATGAGCTTCAAGCCTTCAGAATTAACCACTTAAACGAGATCATAATACGTGGGCATTGTGCCTGACATAGATTAAATTTTGGGGGTGTGTAAGGCACATGGGTATTTATATGTAAACATTTTATATGGCCTGGGCCATTTGGGCGCCCCCAAGTGGCCGCAGCATAAGCATGCGTCCCAAGCCACAAGTCTGGGCAGAGAGCAGCAACCAAAAAACAAATGCCCACAAAGCAATTCCCAGAAATGTGCTTCCCCAGCTTCTCCCTGTCCCAGGCCCCCTTCAGCCTCCATGATGGTTCCTACAGCCAAGCATTTGCTATACGAGTGCATATTCAGTGCTGTGGGACAGGGCAAGGGGAGAGAAGGTGGGAAGGGGGCAGTGAATGAAGCCCAGCAGAGGTGAGGTTGGAGACAGACAAGACACGCTCCCACTGGTGGCCTTTGGCCCAGTTATGAAATCCACGTGCGGAGGTGTCCTGCTTCAGAAAGCTTCGGATAAGAAAGTCCAGCCCAGTGAGCAATTTCAGGAAAGAAAGATTCCTATAGAATAACAAACATTTTTGCTAGAGAAAGAGAGAGAGAGAAATTTGACATTTAGGTCAATAGTTCACACTAGTTCTTTCTTTACAAATGAGCTGGGTTGCAGAGTTCTTTGAAGCAGCATGCTGCCTTAGTGAACTTAATGACAATTCTGCATACAAAAATGTTGGTAGTCTGAATTGTTGAGCCACTCTGCTTATGAACTTATATGCGGGAGGTACAAGGAGAAAGGAGAGCCATATCCAAGCTACAGGAAGTCTCTGGAAGAGTGAAAGCTAGAAATGGCCCCTGTTTATCGAGCATTTGCTTTGTATGAGATACTGCGTTGAGCACTTTACACGGCTCATCTCACTTTAGTTACACAGTAATCATTAATTCTACTTTACAAATACAGTGTCATTAACTCTGCTTTACAAATGAGGCCATTGAGGCACAAACCATGATTAGTGAGTCACTAGTCAGTAGTCTGAAGTCTTTCTATTGGTGAGGATGCTTTTGTGGTGAAAGTGGTAAAAATCTGTTTCAGACTGGCTTGAATAATAAGAAAAAGTTTTATCTCAACTAACAACAAATTTAGGAGTCCGGTAGCCTCTCAGATGGGTGGATTCAGTGGCCCATTGATGTCATCAAGGACCCAGACTTTTTCCATATCGCCCAAATAATGCTGTCCTTGGTGTGTTAACTGCCCCTTTCTTCAGGTCCCCTTGGGGTTGTAGTATGGGCACAGAAATTCCAGATGTTACGCTGAGACTCAGTAGTGACCGGAGGTAAAAAGGAAGCATCTATCTCTAGGTCTCTCAAAGCAAATGTTTTCTGAGAAGCCCTCAGTGGGCCTTCCTTCCATTGGGTCACATGACCAGATCTAAACCAATCACTGCCAAGTACACAGGATGGTCTTGGCTGCCCTGACTATCCAGTGCCCAGCTCAGCGGAGCGTGGAGAAGGAGGAAGACTAGAAGAAATCAAAAGGAAAGAGGGGAACTGGAAAGTTGGGAAGACACTTAACATTGCCAGCCACTGCCACAATTCCAGCACTCTCTGATAGCAAAAGAGGAAAAGTTAGTCTTCTAGTTTTAAAATTATGACTATCCAGTACTCAGCAAAATTGTAGGAATTCTGGCTTTTTTTCTCAACAGCTCTTGCATTACAAAGGATGGTATTACGGGCTGAGTTATGTCCTCCCTCCAAAATTGACATGTTAAAGTCCTAGCTCTCAGTTTCTCAGAATGGGACTGTATTTGGAGACAGGGTCTTTAAAGAGGTAATTACACTGAGGCCATTTCAGTGGGCCCTAATCCAATCTGACTGGGGTTCTCATAGAAGAAGAGATTAGGACACAGACTCACACAGAGGGTAGACCTTGTGAAGACACATTGAGAAGACAGCTATCTACAAGCCAAGGAGAGAGGCCTCAGAAGACACTAGCCCTGTCGACTCCCTGATCTCAGACTTCCAGCCTCCAGAACTTTGAGAAAATGAGTTTCTATTGTTGAAGTCCCCAGTCTGTGCCACTTTGTAGGGGCATCCCTAACAAACTAACGCAGGAGAGATATCAGTTTTATAGTTTTTCTTTAAATCCATAGTCTTCATTGTAGATTGGGAATGATGGAGAAGGTAGAGGGAGTTAGGAGAATGACTACAATAGTCAAGAGGAAGGGTGACACATGTGTACTAGAAAGAAAATGTGGGTGTGCTTCGAAAACTGAACTCATCAGGCAGCGAGTCCAGATGGAAGCCTGGGTGCCTGCAAGAGTCATGAGACCACTGAGCACTGGGAAGTCAAAGGCAAAGTTGCTTTGGGTAAGAAGATGACTTTGATTTGAGGAAAGATCTCTCTAGTCTTTGTTAACTATGAGATCAATAATTCATACATTTTCTGTGTATGACGGTCACCGTCCTTGGGCAGTGAAAGGGAAAGACAGGGCCCTTGACTTCAGGGAAATGGTATTCACTCAAAGAGAATAAGTTTTGTATAAGTGGTGAGAGGAAGAGTACAATCAAACATTTGATCACCAAACTCCGAAGCTCTATCATGAGGAAGTTTATGAAGTTCTGGGGTCATTGCTATTTGTAAAGACAAACTGCCCCATCCAAGGGTGGAGCAGAGGAAATACCACAGAACTGGCCTCCCAGATAGAAAAAAAAAAGGTCTTCTGAAAACATTCTGCTTTATTTCCATGAATTATATCCTTGGGCTTCTTAAATTTAAAAAAAAAAAAAGATGCTTGAATTTGAAGTAGCAATAGGAAAAAAGCAAGAACACCCAGAAGATAAACTATGTTGCCTGTTTGCCCCTGCAGCATGGTAGAGAAAATGTATCTTGCTGATGGGGAAGCTCCAAGAAAGTGACAGGTCTTACTGTGTGTTTGTGATTCATCCTGGAATCTTGTAAGCCATAATGGCAAACTTCAGGAGGTTGCTCTGATTGGAGGAAACTGGGGGGTTTCATATGTGGCTTTTCTAAAGTTCTATGAAACTAGGGCTTTATGGGTTGGGTGCGGTAGCTCATGCCTGTAATCCAGCGGTCTGAGAGGCTGAGGCAAGGGGATTGCTTGAGCCTAGGAGTTTGAGACCAGCCTGGGCAACGTAGTGAGACCTCGTCACTACAAAAAAAGAAAAATACAAAAATGAGCCTGGCATGGTGGCACACACCTATAGTCTCAGCTACTCCGGAGTCTGAGGTAGGAGGATCACCTGAGCCCAGGAGGTCAAGGCTGCAGTGAGCTGTGAGATTGCAACTGCATACCAGCTTGGGCAACGGAGTGAGACTTTAACTCAAACTAACAAATAAACTAGGACTTTATTCATGGCAGGATTTTGCTTCAAGTTGTTTCTGGGTGTGTATGCTTCAGAGAAAAGACTAAGCCCTGCCCAACCCAGGATGAAGTCTTGGAGAGATGAAGCTAGGGTGACCGTGTATTAACAAACCCAGGTTCCACCATAAATGCAAGTTCTAAATCAGTCAAAGGGAGAGGGTAATGACAAATCTACAAAGATGACAATTTATGTAGGCTCTCCTGCCTAGAATTTCTTGTCTTTTTTCTGTTGATTTTTATTGGCATAAAATGTTTTACATTTATTTTTGTGCATTTATCACCATGGCATGGATGTTTAGAGGATGACTGCAAATGAAATATGCATGCATCCTAAAGATATTTATGTAATTTAGTAAAATTATTTTGCAGACTCTTTCAAAAGAATCTGCTCAGTTCGTGCTTGCTAGCACCACAAAACATTTCGCTAATCACACCTTAATGTGGGAACGAACACACATTACTTAAACATACCAAATATGTGAACATATAGTGTTTAAAATATTTCTTGCACAATAAGTTATGAGCACTGTGTTAAAATCCCAATTTCTAGAGAAAATTGATTTAAGAAAAATAGCTAATCACGGTACCCCATGAAAGCAGCATTTTTTCAGTATCATTTAATTTTCAAGCCAAGAGATTTGGACTGTTGTCTCATTTTGCGTTCCATTATTTTTTTTTTTCTGTTCATTTGCTGAACAATCATCTTCTAAAACATCCCCACTTCTGCTGTAGTATCAACTGGCATGTTACCAAAAAGATGTAAATGATTTAATTGAATTAGTTTAATTAGGTAAATTAACAGTTAAGCATATCACACACAAGCTTGTTCTGTTTATACTACGTTATGGAGATAATTTAGTGCGGAAAGAGAATGGGCATGACCAAAATTCCAATGCAATGAGCCAGATTAGCTGGCAGAGGGAAAAAAAATACAAAGATAACAGTTGCTGGAATTAAATCTGGGTAAATAATTTATGTGCTGGATTCATTATGTAATTTGAGTCGTAGACAACCAGTTGATAGTCAACGAATGTGCACAAACACTGCAACTGAACAGGAGGGTGAAGACGACCCAAGTGTTTCTGACCTTTCCAGAAACATATCCCCAGGAAAATTCCAACATTCTTTGGTAATTCAGAGAAATTGAGGCAACACAAGCTAGCTTGGCTAATCAAAAATCTGAATTAAAACAGAAAAAACAAACAAGGCACAGTTTGATTGCCTTTGAGGCTATGCCATTAAATCAAACAAAACAGGGTTTCTTGACCTTGGCACTATTAACATCCTGTGGGGCAGACGGGGCTGTGTGGGAGGCCGTCTAGTACATTGCAGGATGCTTAGCAACATCCCTGGCATCTACCCATCAGATGTCAGCAGCATCTTCCTCCCTCGCCCCCCTACCAATGGTGACAACCATCATGTCTTCAGATATTGCCAAATGACCTCCTGGTGGGGGCAAAATAACCCTTATTGAGAAGCACTGAAATAAAACCATTAAATATTATCTAGGTTAGGCACAGTGGCTCATGCCTGTAATCCCAGCACTTTGGGAGGCTGGGGCAGAAGGATTGCTTGAACTCAGGAGTTCAAGACCTCATCTCCACAATAAATCAAAAAAATTAGCCAGGCATGGTGGCATGTACCTGTATTCCCAGCTACTTGGAAGGCTAAGGCAGAAAGATCGCCTGAGCCTAGCAGGTCGAGACTGTGGTGGCCGTGATCATGCCACTGCACTCCAGCCTGGGCAAAAGAGTAAGACTCCAACTCAAATAATAATAATAATAATGATGATGATGATGATCTCAGATCTGTAGGAATTCTACTTTTGTGAATTATTCACAATAAGTTGTAACATTCATAGCACTTACATACAATGCTATATAAAATTTGAAAAATATTCATTATCTCAAATATTTGAAACATGATTTCCCATTCGTGCATTCATCCATCCATCCATTTATTCATTTGGCAAGCAGGATAAGCACCTGAGGATATGGTCGGTAGATATGAGAGTATTCACAACTTCATGGACAAGTAAATGGCAGATATAGGAAGACTTATAAATGAAAATGTAGGCAGACTTGTAAATGAAGAAATCACATAGCCAAAGCCAGGCGTGGTGGCACACACCTCTAGTCCCAGACACTCAGGAGGCTAAGGCGGGAGGATCACCTGCGTCCAAGAGCTTGAGTCCAGCCTGGGCAACATAGTGAGACCCTGTCTCTTAAAAAAACAAAAAGTCATATGATATATAGTAAATGGCAGATGTAGGAAGACCAAGGAGAGAGAGAGAGCCCCAACCTTGGGTGTCTTGCTTTTAGTTCTGTGTTACAGATTACTAAGCCTGAAAGGGGAGCAGGGGCCACCATCAGGACATTAAAGGCCGAGCTAAGACACTCACCGAACTAGTAGCAATGCAACAAATTGGAAGGTCTTAAAAAGGGAGTGTTTCCTATGGTCAGTGATGACTTTGAAAAGGGCAAATGTTTTCAAGTCACACCCCATGAATTAAATACTGACTTTGTCACTTACCAACTGGGCTACCTAGGCAAATGGCAGATTCCTGAGTCTCTGTGTGCTTATCAATAAATAATAGTTACCTCATTGCAAATGGTGAGTGGGACCATATATATGAAGCTTTTAGCATACGATCTGCCCCATGAAAGTCACTTGATAATTATTAGTTCTTTCTTTGTTGGCCAGCTTGTGCCCCTCATATCTTTCTCATGAAGGACACAATGGAAGGCACACATTTATAAGATCTGCATTCCCTGACATCTGGGTTGCATCATTGAATGTTACTGAAGTTGTCCAAAATCTCACCACTGGATTCTGTTTACTCTAGAGTTGAGTGTTTAAATCCCTTAAATTGGTAATGTCAGCTTGACGTCCATGTTAATCTTCCGTGAGATTTTAGGATCTGGAATCCAGAGGTGACTTCCTCTACCATGGCCATGGATCTGGAGCCAAGTGTAGCCATTATTCCCACAGGAAGCAGGGAAAACATGGAAAAGTACCCAGTGGAAGAAATGATCATTTTTTTTACACAAAGGAATGTAAATGTTGTACCAAGCAAGTTTTTGGCAACACGTCTCAAATGCTGGTATTTTCATTTTGGTGGGAAACAGCGACAACCAAACAGAGGAGAAGGGAGACCTGTTTAGCATTTGGAAATACCAACAAAACCACGTTCCCACTCCTTCTGCAAATGTATCACTAATGTACACAGAGTTAGTATATATAATGGAATGCAGGACTGAGCTGAGCTGTTTTCCTTGGGATTCAGATGTGTCACTTTCCCTCTCACACACACTCTTTGCAGTAGTACATCTATAAATGAGAAGGATGTTTTCAAGAACACATTTTATTGTCAGAAACAGACACATCATGTAGAAAACACCCTGGATGACCATGCCTTCCTCCCCCTCACCCTTGCCTGGGCCCCCACTTTCCTTCTTTTCCCGTGACCATGGGCCTCCCATTCCAGGTGGCCATACCAGGTAAGCCTCTGGGAGTTCAGCCTTCAGGATGGCTGTCTCAGACCCCAGCCTGCCTGAGGAAACTTGGTAGCACTCCTTGCACCACTCCATCAACTGCAGCTGATGAGGAAATCGGACTCTTCTTTAATTCCTTCCACACCCTGGAACTTATTCTCAGAAGTTTATTTAATTTGTGAATGTTATGGCTATCATAACGTACAAGCTCAGATTAACCCCAAAGGGAAACAGCAAATTCCCAGCAGCCTCAGGCTGACCTTTAGGATTTAGAAGGTTCTAGAAGGAATGGTCGGTCAGCTTCTGTGCTAAGTCTCCATCCCATTAACCACTCTCCTCTCCCTGCTTCTCTCGGCCTTTTCTTTTCTTTTTCTTTTAAAAAAAAATTATTTTGAAGTTATTTCAGATGACAGAAAAGTTGTAAAAATAGTTCAGAGAGTTTCCATGTATCCTTCACCCAACTTCCCCTAATGATAGCATATTATATAACCATAGTACCATTATCGACATTAAGAAATCAGTCAGGCATAGTGTTGTGCACCTGTAGTCCCAGCTACTTGGGAGGCTGAGGCAAGAGGATCACTTGAGCCCAGAAGTTCAAGTCCAGCCTGGGCAACATAGTGAGACCCCGTCTTCAAAAAAAATTTAAGAAATTTAAAAATAAATAGTAGAATACTGTTAATTTCATTGATGGGTACAACACTATTAACACACTACAGATTGTATTTGAATTTCCCCAGTGTTTTCACTCATAACCTTTTGCTTTTTCAGGACCCTATCTAGGATCACACATTGCATTTCATTGTCATGTTGACTTACTTTCCTGTAATCTGTGGCAGCGCCTCAATCTTCCCTTGTTTTTCTCATGACCAGGACAAATTCTGAAAAGTATTGTTCCATTGCTAGAGAGAATGCCCCTCTGTTAGGATGTGTCTGAATTCTCAAGATTGGATTGAGGATATATGCATTTTGAGTAAGATGATATGCCCTTCTCAGTATATCATATCAGGGAATGTGTGATGTCAATATGCCTTTTTTTTTTTTTTTTTTTTTTTTTTGAGTCAGGATCTAACTCAGACTGGAGTTCAGTGGCACAATCACGGCTCACCACAGCCTCGACCTGCTGGGCTCAGGTGATACTTCTACCTCAGCCACCCAAGTAGCTGGGACTACAGGTGCTTGCTATCACACTCGGCTAATTCTTTGTAGAGATGAGGTTTCACGATGCAACCTAGGCTGGTCTTGAACTCCTGGGTTCAAGCAATCCTCCCACCTCAGCCTCGCAAAGTGCTTGGTATCCATATGTCTTTTAACTGACAATAACTTCGGTCACTTGGTTAAGATGGTGCCTGCTGGATTTTTGCACTTCGAAATTACTATTTTTCTCTTGTAATTGATAAGCATATTGAGGGAGATACCTTGAGACTATGCTACGATCCTACTTCTCCTCAAACTTTTGTCTGCTATGTTGAACATACTTGACAGCACATGTCTTGCCTACACCAGTGTTGACTGTGGTGTCCTCACAGTGGTTTTCTGGTCCCCCTATTCCTTCTATGTCCAGTCATTGGAACCCCCACAACCTATGTTCTGACTCTCCACAGAATTTATATCCTTTTCTTGTAGATTTTGTCTCATCTCCCACTCTGGTCCCTGAAAAAAAATCTATAAATGTTTTCAGACATGAGAAGAAAGAGGAAAATAAGCCAAAGGAATAAAAGTGCCTATAAGAATTCTAGTCTGGGCTCACCGTGTGACATTGAACAAGTCATTGTCCTTTCTTCGAGCTTCATATTTCTCTCCTGAAAATGCCATCCCCATGCGCCTTCCAGCTGTAAAACACTGTGATCCTATGGCAGCAGACCGGGTTGTGACAGAATCTGCAGCTGGTGTCACCAAACCCGCTGACAGTCAGACAGGTGCACAGAGGACAGCAGTGGCACAAACGGGGGATTTCAGGAAGGGAAGGAAATGGACCATGAATCTTTTACAAGTGCTGGTGATACTGACATTAATAATACTTTCCACACTGAGAAATGCATCGGAGGGAATGTTAAGGTTTGAGGAGAAAGCAGCCCCATTTGGGATGAGGTCTTTTATCTCTGCCTGGCCCTTGAAACAGATGAATCAGCCCTTTTCTCCCCAGATTGAAGAATCCATACCGTGTGTTTCCACTGTCTGTTTCATTACTTTGCATCAGGCTTGTTGCCCATTTAAGGCTTTATGGCTGCAGAATTACACTGGATGTAAAATACGGTTTTTAACGGCATGGTTTAAGAGCTGAAGTTTCACTTTTATCTTCTGTATAAAACTTTCAAAACGTCCAGGCCTCAAGACTAAAAATTTTCTTAATTCCTGTAAGCTAAGTCTATTTCTACTGGTTTGTAGCCTTGAGTCAATTTTTATTGACAATACTGATTATTTTGCCCATCTTGCTAGATAATTTTAGATCAGGCATCATTTAAAAAAAAAAAAAGTTGAGAGAGAAACACTTGTGACTTTAAAAGGAAAGTTTGACTCTCAGGAGTGAATTGTGACTACTGAATTGGACAAGACATCCAGGAGTTGATCATGTCTTCTGTGTCGAAGAGAAAGAGATTTCAGAGATGACGCCAATCAAAATTTATCCCCGATTCATTTTATTTGAGCCAGTACTTGTTAAATTCCTTTCCCATCTAATCCACCCTCAAATCTGCTAGCTGAAAGAAGGAAGAATTAGCTTGGGATCCTACCTCTTAATTACCCTTTTTAAATAAGGAACTTTTGAAATTTCACTCTAATATAACTGCTTTCTGTAAATATAATTTGGGAAATCACAGGGGAAGTGGAGGTAGAAGAATGAGAAGCTAATTTGTCATAAATTGTAGTGGATTCAGAGTTATTGATTAAGCTATGAGTTTAGATTATTTTGGACAGGGACATATATCTCTTAGTCACTGCCGTATCTCTAATTTCACGTACCGTGCCTGGCACGTAGTAGGTGATCAATAAACCCCTGAAGCATAAATAAATGGTGGAGTATAGAAATTATTTCTGTGTAGGTTGTACCTTGAGTTATGGTCCCTTTCATTTACCTTTGAGGTAGAGGCGGGAGGTAATTAGCAGAAATAACTTTACTTGAAGGTTTGTGCCTTATGTTTATATAATAGTTTGTAACAATATTTTTCACAAGGTGTTTCTTGGAAAGTTAGTAGATGTCATTCAGTAAAAGGGCTCTGTGGTCAAAGTGTGAACTGTGAATGGTTAAACAGTTTTTTGTTCTGTTTTGCTTCTAACTGCAGGACTACTCAGAGCTTTTGATGATTTTAACGGGTGCTGAGACTAAGAGGCCTGAATCTTTGTTTTTCTGAAATGTCTTACCTATTAATAATCAAATGAACACAGTTTGAGAAACATGGTTTGTATCATACTGGGCATTTTACTTGGGCTGTTCATCCTAGAATGTTTGGTTTCTCCTCTCTTTGACCCTGGACTAGTTACTTATGTGTGGAAAATTTTTGAAACAAACGTATAACATGAAAAATGCCCCTAGGCACGCAAATACCTGTTCAGTGGATGGACAGACAGATGGATGAACGAGCAGGCAAATGGTTTAGTGGCTATATCAGATGAATATTGTTAGATAAATGACATAAGGATTAGCACCATCAGCAGCAATATCTAAGAGAGTTCTTAAGATTTCCCCAAATCACGATAATCTTACATGTAACCTTTTTGGTCATTTCCCTTACTAATCCCCCTACCCCCAGCATAAAGCGACTCATCACCTTTTGCTAATTGCAGTACTTTCTGAAGTATTCTTTCCACACCTGGTCTTGCTGTCCCTCAATCCATCCACACACAGGCCCACCCGCATGCCTGGATGTCAGTTACATGACAGTCCTGCACGTGGTGCCCTGAGCCCCCTTCAGGACGGCCCGACTCCCTCTTCAGCCTAAGCGTCCTCCACTCCTTTATGTATGGGCCACTTTCTACCTAACCAGCCTCCCATGTTCCTTGAGAGTACTCAGAAATGACTTGCTCCCATGCTGTTATTTGTGTTGTTTTCTGTCTGGAATGCCTAGCAGATCCCACATCCTTAGTGGAAAGGGCTTCTTGAAATATTACCTAATTTTTCACTTTTATTTAAAACCATCTTCATTATAAGAATATCTGTAGTCTTGCTATTTTCTGAATCTCCATGCATGGCCTTCTGTGGTATCACGCATTATCACCTAGTATTCCATTTGTGTGCCTCTTCTTAACCCTCCCGACACACACTGAATTATGAACTCCCGCAAATCTTATTCTTCCCCCCACCCCGTACCCTGCACACAGTGGGCCTTCAGCTAATCGCTGGTGACTTGAACATGTCTCTTAAGATCATATCTTTATCTCTGTTATTTCTCTTCAGTATCAGAGCCTAGAGAGACAGACACAGGTCCTGCCCTGAGAAGTTCCAAATAGGAAGCCCAGTTATCTTCTAGAATTTGGAAAAATCAAATTTACTAATGGGCTATGATATTGCAGAAGTTTAAATCCACGGTTCGGAACCCAGGTTAAATTTCCCCTTAGAAATGGTGTTCTGCAAGGTGGTTGTGTCTCCCAGCCAGCCCACAAAAGCCTATTTAACTTGTAATATGTCTAAAGTCCGATACTAATAGCAGCCCCAGGGGTTCATCGGCCTCTTCTCTCAGGCCATTGCCAGTCTTAACACTACAGACCTTGCCCTGAGGCAAAGTGCGAGGCAGGGCTAGAATAGCATAAGGGGCACTGGCTCTGGTGGATGGTGGAGGGAAGGGCGGGGAAGGGGTGGGAGGTTTCTAGTGTAAGCAAGAAGGAGGAAGCAGAAGGAACTTGGCCACGAGAAACTGAGCTAGGTTGCCCGGCAGAGCTGTTCAGGTGTGACAGGTACCACGTGAGCCCCAAGTGCAGGGACTTCAGGGAATAAACACATTCTCTGATGTTTACTTGTACTAGAGAGTCTTTGGAAGGCTGCCTACCTATACCTGCCATGGATGTGTTTTCCGTTGTTCTTCCTTCAGTTTTAACTCCGATAGAAATTAAATATATCACCAAAGCAACCAACGAAAAACGGATTGCAACATGTGGAGACACCTACTGCAATGTAGACTAGAGGCTACAAACTCAAATGCCTAAGGGACCCTGCAGGCCATGGAAATTTGTTTTATAGAACAGGAGTTGGGGACTGTGGCCAGCGTCAGAGTCCATGTCCCATGTAAAGGAGCAGCTTCCACTAAGCTTTGGTCAAATATCCACCCAGGGGTCAAAATATTCCATTTTTTCAAGAGCAGTCATCAATATGAATTTTTATGTACTCTCTCTTGTATGTTATATATTGACAATTAATCCAACTTTTAAAAAACATGATGTAAGGTATACACACACACCTGTACATACACATTTATGGGTCCCACCATGAAATCTTTGTTATACATGATCATATTTCACTAATGTAGACCTGAAAAAAAAAATTATAAATAGAATGTTTGTAGGTAGACTCATATATTCCTATATGATGGGCATTAAAATTTCAGAAATGTATTCCCACAGACAAAGATATTTGTTCAATAATGCACTTGAAAAAAATCACACTTTGGGGAATAGCCTATGTACATATTTCAAAGGGCAAGTGCCAATTTCTGATAAAATTTTAACAATAACGCGCCAATCCTGTATTAAATTTAGTTGCTAACACCTCTAAATCCCTGTGTAAAATAACTCAGAAAATTGAGGCAATTTTTGGCCAAGGACTGAGTTACTTTTAGATGGAAACTCACATCAGCACTTCTGAGGTCAACTCCAGTACATGACTTGTCCCATTCTCTGCAGATTCTGTGTCATGGGAGTCTGTCTTTAAAATTCTCAGTCTTTCTGTAGTAGTCACAAAGCCCAGGGCTCTAAAAGTTTTCTGGCTGTGGCATCCCACCGGTATGAAAGCTGTCCAGTCGGTGGCCATCAGCGATGTGTTCCGAAGTCCTCAATGCCACCCGCAGCATTATCTGAGCAAGCAGGCAAATCCATTCATGCATCCGAGCTCTGGGCTGCATCAGTGGGGTAATAACTGAATATCAAAAGCATGGCATTTTGATGATTAAGTGCTGGGTGTGAGCCTGGGTAAGCTGCTTAAACTCTCTTAGTTTTCACGTCACTAAAAATGTACCTCCCCCCCGGGTTGTTACAAGAATGAGATGGAGTTATGCTTGTATGCCGCATGTATTATTTGCACTAGGTAGCCGATCACCCTGTGATTATTCATTCTTTGTCATCATTAGTGTCATCAGAGGATGCAGCCTATCTTATTGGGTCCTTCCTCCACCCACTGTTTATTGTCCCTGATCCAGGAGCAGGAGATGGGGAAGTGCTCATTTGTATTGTGGCTACACACTGAAGACACATATTAAAATGAGAGGTGCAAGTGTATTCCATGAATCATGATTTCTCACTGCCTCTCCAGGGCGTGGCTGTCCATAGACCAAATATAACTGTTTTTTCTCATCTCTGGCCATATCCAGGGTTGATGACTTAGCCATGACAAGTCTTCTTCATGCTCAGATACATCACTGGGGTCTCTAGGGAATGAGCAAAAGGGTTAGGAGTCCCTGTCTCCAAAAATAGTATTCGTTGGGCTTGGTGGCATGCATCTGTAATCCTAGCTACTCAGGAAGCTAAAGCTGGAGAATAGCTTGAGCCCAGGTGAACGAGGCTGAGTGAGCTAAGATTGCACCACTGTGCTCCAATCTGGGTAACAGAGCAAGACCCCCATATCAAAAAAGGGGCACGCTCCCGTCTTGCTGTCTGAAATGTCTATAATGCCTATCTTGATGCTATAAACCAAAAGGCACCAATAGTTGGCTTTGTAGCAAGTAAACTACTCATTTTGAGTCAAATACTCAAATCCTCTAGGAGAGGAATTAGCACTTTTACTTCACTGCAGCTGGCCTTGACCAAATGAATTCCTATACTTCATGCACAGGAAGAACCGTTTAAACTAACAGTAGAACTTCCTTGCACAAGGCCATGCTGCAGTGAATGGACAGAGAGCCAGTCTTTTTTTTTTTTCTTTTTTTTTTTTTGTTGAACCGCTAGTGTTCATGTCTATGAAGGCTGAACCAGTCTGACAGATGAGGACAACTCTGGTTGTCTTGGCTTGGATGTGATGCACTTGTGGTCCTCTCTAGTGGGACTATTTGGATAACACGAGCCCATGCACGGCCATGCCTGTCTCCCTTCTGAGCAGGGGCTCAGACACTGGCTGACAGCAACATCTCAGTCAAAGACCTAACCCTCTGGGCCACTCGATGGAAATGTCCAGGCCCCCATTGCCCTGACTTCAAGCTTAAAGAGCCATGAGTTCAGCTGGTTGGAAATTAGATTTCCAAAGTCGCGCTCTTCTCACTCCCCAAGGAGTAAGTATTCCCAGCCCAGAGGCTTCCAGAGGCTCGCCACACATAGAATCGCAGTGCTTCCAGCTGTTGGGATTCTGTGTTGCCTTTATTTCTTGGCTGGTCTGGACTGAAGATGAAAAGGAAGGGCGGATGTGTCAATGAGGAACCAGTAGCAGCTGCATCTGCTGCTGGTTAGAGTTATTGGCAACCAAATCCCTTTTTATATCACCCTGATGGCTTTAGGCCTCGAGACCCTGTCAGGGACTCGGGCTTGTCCTGGTTGATTTCTTTTGCCAGAGTTCACCCTCTCTCGTCAATTCTGCTCTGAGATCAGTTTCTCCACACATCTATGTTTATGGTGGATACAACAATAGGCTTCTCTTTCCCTTCCATCCGCTCTGATATCATTTAATGCAGAAGTGCCTACGGCAGGCTTGGAATGAACAAGCATCCGCTTAGTTCCCAGGCCAAATCCCTCCACCCAAGCAGAAAAAGCAGCTCCACAGGCTTGGGCCACCAGAGCTTCTCCCGCCACCCATCCCCCACCCCTACATCTTTCCCAGTCCCGTCCTTCCTGGCCTCCCCGAGGCCCCAAGTCTCCTGTTTCCAGCACAAGGGAGGGTGGATGTGCTTCCTCCAACTGCTGTTTGCTTTCCCCCAGCCTGTGGGAATCAGAGTTTGGGGTAGGGATTGATAAAAGTGAGCATTTTGCCATGAAAAGACTCTAAGAGGGCAATGGAAGGCCATTCGGGCGATTCCCCAGGCTGTCTGTCTTTGAAAAGGAAGATCTGGCCAAACCTACAGAACTTGCTGCCTCTGGAGTTTACTCTTTATTTTGCTCTGTGCAGCACGTCCTTGTGTATGAATTAAAGATTAAAGGCAACTTAACCTGCATTTTGCTATATCTCTATATACAGGAGAGAGAGGGAGGGATCGAGTGTGTGTGTTCTGTGTGATCTCCTGGTTCTAACACCAGACTGGGAGATGGGAGACTAAAGATGGAAAGGTCAGTGTCTCTTCCCGACCCTGCCACGCCTTCGTACCGTGGCCTCTGACAGGTCATTGAACTGTACTGTGCCTCCGGTTCTTCAACCACAGAATGAACAGAGTGACACCAACATGGACTACTGATGTTCCCTCTGCCAAGCTCTGGGTTGCAGAAGAGTGAGGACGTCATCATACCACCAGCCACTGAATGACACAAGGAGTGAATCACCATTGAATGGAAAACCAGCATTTGGGCCCCTCCATCATTTTCTTTTTTTTTCTTTTTTTTTTTTTGAGTTGGAGTCTCACTCTGTCGCCCAGACTGGAGTGCAGTGGCTGCTCCCGGCCACCGCAGCCTCGACCTGCTGGGCTCCGGCGATCCTTCCGCCTCAGCCTTCCAAGTAGCTGGAACTAC
>CAUYQG010235418.1:0-66624 GCA_963574415.1 Tarsius wallacei | reverse complement strand
CAGACTGGAGTGCAGTGGCCGCTCCCGGCCACCGCAGCCTCGACCTGCTGGGCTCCGGCGATCCTTCCGCCTCAGCCTTCCAAGTAGCTGGAACTACAGTTGTGCACTACCACACCCGGCTAATTTTTTGATTTATAGTAGAGATAAGGTCTCACCAAGTTGCCCAGGCGGGTCTCGAACCCGCGGGCTCCGGCAATTCACTCACCTCAGCCTCCCAAAGTGTGGGATTACAGGCTGAGCCACCGAGCCCGGCTTAGCCTATGATTTCAAGGTTGCTTTGCTGTAAAACAGAATTCATAGTGGATACATATTTTTACACTAGAGACAGTAAATAAGAGACTTTCCCAGGACTGGGATTAATCAGAAATCAACATGGTAGATTATCACCCAAGATGGAATCACTTTAGTCTCCAAAGGTACATCTTCAGGAGACACCACTATATGGGTTCAATACCAGGATCCATGGATAGCCACAGCCTGGCCCCAGTGCCCACCCTAGATCCTTTGGCTAGCCTGTGCCTGTCCCCACCACCAAAGGACACCTTAGATTTATGAGGGTGCATCCAGTTGCCAGGCCCCATGTGGGATTAGGGAAGACCATGGTAACTTCCAAGGGTTTCCTTGACCAGCCCAGGATTGTGCCCACCTTCAGAAGGGGACTTGGATTCAGGAGGGACATAGATGACCCAGCCCAAGGAGCCATCCCTGGGTGCACTGCCAGGCCTAGTCCACTCTCTGCCACCAGAGAAATATTTAGAAACAATTTTGATGGGCATGGGTATCTCCTATGATGGGGTTCCGTGCAGGATGGCAGATGGCTCTGGTCACATCCCCCTGACCTTTGCTGGCTCTACTGCTTTCCTTCTAGAGGAGACTTTTTTTTCTTTTGAGTTGAGGTCTGGCTCTGTTGCTCAGGCTGGAGTGCAGTGGCACAATCATAGGCTCAATCATAGGCTCAGGCGATCCTCCTACCTTAGCCTCCTGAGTAGCTGGAACTTCAGGTGCACACCACCATGTCCACCTAATTTTTTTACTTTTTTGTAGAAAGGAAGTTTTGCTATGTTATCCAGCCTGATCTTGAACTCCTGACTTAAAGAGATCCTCCCGCCTCAGCCTCCCAAAGTGCTGGGATTACAGGTGTGAGCCACTGCATCTGGCCTAGAAGAAGCCTTTTACAGTTTTGGGGAAGCATTGTTCACAATAGCAAGAACGTGGAACCAACCGTGCTGACCATCAAAAGAGGACTGGATAAAAAAAAATGTGGTATATATACCCAATGGAATATTACACAGTCATAAAGAAGAACAAAATCATGAACTTTGCAGCAACCTGGATGGACTTAGAGTCTATAATACTGAGTGATCTTTCACAGAAACAAAGAACTGAGTATCACATGTTCTCACTCATAAGTGGATCTTGAACAACTATCATAATACTATAAGAAAAGGATTGGCAGAAGTGGGAATCTGCCTGGGGAAGGCGGGGGGCACACCTCATCAACAAGGGTAGCTGCATAATGAATATTTGTGTACCTAGCCCTAAATTGTACCCTACATCTTTAAAATAAAGAATTTAAAAGTAAAATAAAAATAAAGTTTTGGGGAGATTCATCCAGTAATGGGACCCCATGCAGCATGACAACTAGACTTGGGCACCCTCCTTGGGCCTCTCTGGCCCATCCAGATGGTCCTTCTCTTTAAAAGGTGACATAGGGCCGGGCTCGGTGGCTCAGCCTGTAATCCCAGCACTTTGGGAGGCCGAGGTGAGTGGATCGCCTTAGCCCACGGGTTCGAGACCCACCTGGGCAACCTGGCGAGACCTCATCTCTACAATAAATCAAAAAATCAGCCAGGCGTGGTAGTGCACGCCTGTAGTTCCAGCTACTTGGAAGGCTGAGGTGGAAGGATCGCCGGAGCCCAGCAGGTCGAGGCTGCGGTGGCCGGGAGCAGCCACTGCACTCCAGTCTGGGCGACGGAGTGAGACTCCAACTCAGAAAAAAAAAAAAAAAAGAAAGAAACCCAGTACTGCCTGGATTCAAGAAGCTGATCATCAAATAGGGAGACAGAAGAGTAACCACAACCATATTAAGTACTAGAACATAGGCTGTAGGTATGAGACACCCACCCTAGACTGAAGGCTTCCCGAGGGAATGTGTAGTGGTTGACCAGAGAGAGGTAGGAGAAAAAATAATTTCTGAACAAAAGGTACAGTATTTTCAGATGCACAGACCCAGGAAAGAGAACCACTGAGAAGCTCCCAGTAGTCATCTGACTAGACTGTATGTGTTGGGGATGAGGGATAAGATTGGAAGCTGTTTTGGGCCAGACTGCCAAAGGGCCTTGTAAGCCAGTCTAAGCATTTAGGACTTTATTACCAAAGCTATGGAGAACCACTGACGGGACAGAATGATGGCAGTGGCTATTCAGATTCTCACTCCGGTAAGCACATGTGTGAAAAGCTGAGCCTGGAGGTGAGCCAGAACAAAAGTGATAAGAACTTCAATGCTACCATCATCCCCATAGGACTTCCTGGCTCCAGCTTCACCAAATGACCTGGCCAACCACATCATACTTTATCACGCTGCAAACCTTTGTTTGTGCTGTTACCTTTAACTGGAATATCCCTCCTATTCATCTTCTGGGCAAACTCCTATTCATCCCTGGAGCCCCTGTTCAAATGCCCCTTCCTCTATGAAGCCGTTTTTATTCCCTTTATCTGTACAAAATTAATTGTTCACTCCTCTGCTCCACAGCACATTATAAATACCTCTAGAATAGCACTTACCATCTTTTAATAATTTGTCAACAGGACTTCTCCATCAGACTCTAAAATCACAGAGAGAAGAAGAGTCACCTCTGAATCCCCTTCCCTTGGCACATTCTCTAGCACGTAGTTGGTGGCTAATAATTATAGGACTGAAAGATGAATAAATAAATAAATCACTTTGACCCAATATTTCAGTCCCTGACACAACTTGGGGTGAATAATCCTTCCGTTGACTTCTGGTCTCACTTTGGACACCAGCGCAGCTCACAGGAAAGCAGTGGGGATACATATGAATGACAGCTTTTTCCTTCGGTTGAATTTCCTGTGTCCCCAGGTGGTCCAGCTGGAAGAACTCCTGGCAGTGCGGCACTCAGTGTTTGTGGTGGGTGGCGCTGGTACCGGCAAGTCACAGGTGCTGAGGTCCTTGCATAAAACCTATCAGATTATGAAACGCCGCCCCGTCTGGACTGACCTCAATCCGAAAGCAGTCACAAATGATGAGCTCTTTGGCATCATCAATCCAGCCACACGAGAATGGAAGGATGGTAAGAGTGGGATTCCCCCAGGAGAAGGTTCCTGCTATCCTCTGAGTCCCTTGGGCAGGCTTGGGTGTAGTGGGGTGAACTGCAGAAAAGACAACATTGGACTGACCCGTTGGGCCTGCAGATGAGATGCTGGATCTGATAAGATGCTAGTAGAAAGGGAGAAACCAATTCTGGCTTGGAGGAGAACCTAGTCTTTCAGATGTTCTTTCTCCTTGGGGGCCTCTTCAACTGCCTTTGAGGAAGCACATTTAAAGAGGACATTGCAGGGCAGACTGACTCTGGCTTACGAGTTGTGGTGTAGAGTTACTACATTGCCTGGCAGTGGATTTAAGGCATACATGGGGAAGGGAAGCCCATGGCTCATTCCCAAAGAAGTGGTGCAGTCTAGCATCCTACAGAGGGCACCTCTCCCCCATTCAGCATTGCCCCAGCAGTGATGGGGAAGCTGTATGCCAGGCCCCTGGATTATCCATTCAATCTCCGGACAGCTCCTGGAAACGTATTTCCTTCAACAGTGATTCAGGGGATCCCACACCTGTGTTCACTCCATTCTGATCTCAGAGTCACCTTCAAAGAACTAAAATTCACTGATAGACATTAGAAGGGGTTGTCTGTCCCTGGCAGAGAGCAAAACAGAAAACTCTATGAGAGAACTAGGACCGCTTTCTAAAACTCACGTGACTTCTGGAATGAGGAAAGCTCAGCTCCTTTCTGATGTTTTCGTGTCTGACTCCATCAGGGTCAAACTGTCTGGATTTCTCTAATCTAAGAGCTTCAATCTGAGGCCTAGAATAAAGGGATTTAACAAGCAGCATCTCTAATTTTTATTTTGCTATTAGTGAGACTTCGCATCTTTTCCTTCTTACTGGTCTTATTAATTTGCTCTTTGTGATTTTATTTCCTTTTATTATCCTTTATTAGTGTAAGAGCTCTTTATCTGTCAAAGATATTAACCCTTTATCTGTTACATTATTGCTAATGTTTTTCCTCACCTGTCCTTTGTCTAGCAACATTTCATGGCAGATTTTGCCAAGTACTTTTTAAAAAAGAAAATTACGTCTGTTTAGTCTTTTTAGTATCTGGGATTTCTATTTAGTTTATAACTTTTTCAAACTTTCAGCTACAGATATTATATCATATCATAGAGTTTTTCAAGAAGGATTCTTTTTACATTAATATGATTTATCCATCTGGATTTTATTTTCAGACTTAGTATGAGGTAGGGTAGAGAATCAACTTAATTTTCTCCCAAATGGATAATTGATTGTAACAGCACCATTTATTAAGTAAACCATCCTTTCCCTCTGAATTTAAACACCAGCTTGTCTTTTATTTAATTCCATATGTATATTAAAATCTGATTCTGGGTCTACTATTTTGTTTCACTCACCTCTTTATCTAATCTTATACTAATATCATTTTATTTCAGTTGCAATCATTTCATAACATATTTTAATAGCTGATGAGGTAAGTCCTTCCTTAATAATCTTTTATAATTTTCTTGACTTGCCCCAAGTACATTTTTCATATTAAATTTAAGCTCAATAATGTAATTCAACATTTTAAACTCTGTCAGAATTCTTATTTCATTAAACTTGTACATTAAATTTAGGGAAATTGACAAAGGAGAGATCATAATCATAAATCTATATTCACCAAACAAGATAATTTCAAAGTAAATGGAATATAGCCTTTAAAAAAATATTAGAGACTGGGCACTGTGGCTCACATCTGTAATCTCAGCACTTTGGGAGACTGAGGCAAGAGGATCACTTGAGTCTAGGCATTCTAGACCAGCCTAGGCAACATAGCAAGACTCTGTCTCTACAAAAATAATAATAATAATAAATGTTAAAAATTAGGAGAACTTGAAAAATACAAACATAGTGAGTTATTTTAATATGTCTTTTTTCAAAATTAAATAGTTTCAATACACAGAAAAATAAATACGTATAGACATATACATCATATACAGAGGATGCCAAAAATGTATACACATTTTAAGAAAGGAAAACACTGTATAAAAGTTGTAATACTCAATATACACCAATAACAAAAGATGAATACAAGTCATATCTGACTTCTGCAGTTACAAGAGATGCTCAAAGTGATCAACATCCAGACACTTCTGATTACAGAACATTAAAAGTAATACATAGATAACATCTCTTAAAATGCATGTACTCTTTTGGCACTCCGGTGTATGATATATGTCATATATTTGATACATCAAACATATCATCAAACTCAGTATAACACAAAATTATAGAACTCTGTGCCTTATAAATTAAAAATATTCCTTTCTTGGTTGGTTCATGAAACATTTCCAAAAATTAGAAGTTTAAGTGGCTACAGGGGAAGCTGTAATGAATTTAAAAGTGCTGATTTACAGGCCACATACTCTGATAATAATGCTATAGAATTGGAAAAAAAATAGCAAGAAAATAACCAAAAATAATTTTACTACCTGCAAATCAATAAATGCTCTCTTAACCCCTGTATCAAAATGAAAATTAGATTACAACCCCTCTAGGAAGCAATAAAAAGAATATTAAAAAACATATGAGACATATCTAAAACCTGTAAGAAAAATCTTTAAACTTATTTTATTTTAAAAGGTAGGCTGGAAATAAAGGACATTAGTATTCATCTTAAGAAATTATTCAAACAATCCCATTATAAAATGGGCAAAAGATATGAACAGACACTTCTCAAAGGAAGACATCTGAGCAACCAACAGACACATCAAGAGATGTTCAACCTCACTAATCATCAGGGAGATGCAAATCAAAACCACACTGAGATACCACCTAACTCCAGTCAGAATGGCAATTATCAATAACTCAAAAAATAACAGTTGCTTTAGAGGGTGGGGCGAAAAGGGAACACTTCTACACTGTTGGTGGGAGAGCAAACTAGTGCAACCTCTGTGGAAAACAGTATGGCGATTCCTAAAAGCTCTAAATATTGACCTCCCATATGACCCTGCGATCCCCCTACTGGGAATATACCCTGAAGAACTCAAATCACTCTATAAAAAAGATACCTGCACACGTATATTTATCGCAGCATTGTTCACAATAGCAAGAACCTGGAAGCAACTATGCTGTCCATCAAAAGAGGACTGGATTAAAAAAATGTGGTACATATACACGATGGAATACTACACAGCCATAAAAAAGAACAAAATCATGAATTTCGCAGCAACCTGGAAATCTATAATACTGAGTGACCTCTCACAGAAACAAAGATCTGAGTATCACATGTTCTCATTCATATGGTGAACCTTGAACATCCAACATATTACTATAAGAAAATGACTGACAGTGGTGGGAAACTATGGGGGGGAGGGGAAGGGAGATGGGATTAACGGTAGTCAATATCTGTCTGGGGATGGGGAGACACCTCTTATCAACAAGGGTGCCTGAATGAAGCATATTTGTATACCTAACCCTTAACTGTACCCCACAATATCATAATAAAAAATATTGATTATTAAAAAAAAGAAATTATTCAAACTAACTCTAAAAAAAAATGAAGAAAAAGAAAGTAATAAAAATAAAAGCTGCAATTAGTCAAAGGCAACACAAAAAAATTATAGAAAATAGGTCAGGCATGGTGGCTCACATCTGTAATCCTGGCACTTTTGGATTGCTTGAGCCCAGGAATTTGAGACCAGTCTAGGCAACATAGCAAGATCTCATCTCTCAAAAAAAAAAAAAAAAAAAATTTAGCAGAGTATAATGGCACTCACCTGTAGTCCCAGTTACTCAGGAGACTGAAGCAGAAAAATTGCCTGAGCCCAGGAGACCGAGACTGTGGTGAACCATGATCCTGCCACTGCACTCCAGCCTGGACAGCTGAGTGAAACACTGACTTAAAAAAAAATTATAGAAAATATAACTATTGGCTATTGGTTTTGTAAAGACCACTAAAATAAGTCCATTGTTAGCATGATGACTGGGGGAAGAGAATATATATGTAAAGGGACACCTCCCAAAACCAAAATTTATTTATTTTTAAAATGTGTATTTATTTTTACATGTTTAAACTTCAGTCACCTTCAAAGTATTCTCCATTTGATGCAATACATCTATCAAGATTCTTTTTTCACTGCTCAAAACAGTTTGTGAACTCGTCAGTTTTTATGCCTTTTGGTGCTTCTGCTGTTTTTTTATTTGTTTGTTTGTTTCATCTCTTCCACATTGGTAAAATGTTTCCCTTTCAAGCCTTTTTTCAACTGGAGAAACAAACAAAAATGTCACTCAGGACGAGATCAGGTGAATAGTGAGGGTGGGGCATGGGGGTCATGCTGTCTTTGGTCAAAAACTGCTAAACATTTAGCAGAGTGTGGGCATGTGCACTCCTAAATCACCCGTCATGAAATGGGCAAACGTGTTTTAAAAATCTCCAACAACAACAAAAAATTCACTGAAGCCAAATGCAACCTCTCACAACAACGTTAGCTGGTACATTGATGTCGATGAGTTCCTAGGACACTTATCTATACTATAAGGAGCTCACCCTTCAAAAAATAATTCCAGGGTTTTTTTGGACCATACATATATTAGGTCCAAAATAGGAAGGAGATAGAACAGAGATATAGACAAGATTAAATTAGAAAATAATAATTAGATGACATATTTGGAAAACTAAAAGAAATAAATGATCTCCTAGCAAAACATAAATTAATAAAATTTACTCAAAAAGAAGTAGAAAACTTTAGTAAACAAGTGAACAGGAAAATTTAAAGATAGTGTCAGAAAATTATTTACTGTCGAGATTATTAAAAGATAGTTCTCAAATCATTTTATAGAACCAGAATATTTATATCAACTTTTATGTAGAGCAAAAAAAAAAAAAAAAACCCAATTTACTTATAATATAGATGCAGAAATCCTAAATAAAATATCAGTAAATAAAATCCAACAATATCTCAAGAATATAGCACACTTCGACCAAGTAAAATCTATTCCAGAAATGTAAGGATAAATTACTTTTTAAAATATTAACATGAATCATTGACAGATTAAAGAGGAAAATTATTTGATCAATAAATATATACTTACTTTAAAAATCAATAGCCATTCCTAATAGAAAATTCTAGGTAAAATAAGAATAGAAGAGAAGCCCTAAAATTTGATAAATATTTTGTATCTAAAGCTGAAATGACAACAAAATCATTCTGAATAATGATATACTAAGACCATTTCCATTAAAAACAGGAACAAGTTGGGAAGGTCTACTATCAACGTTATTATTTCATATGTGGCAGGCTTATTGGGGTTCTAGAAAATGCAGTAAGACAAGAAAATGAAATACATGGTATAAATTGGAGGAAAGAAGAGAAATTACTATTTTACTGATTATACAACTTATACCTAGAAAACTCATAAGACATTATTGAAAAATCACTAGAAGGACAATCCCTTCGGGTCCCCTCCCACTGTGGGAACTTCTCTGTCTCTGTCCTCTCAATAAATCTTGCTTTCTCACTAAAAAGAAAAAGAAAAAGAAAAATCACTAGAAATAAAAAAGAGAATTCATTAAAAGTAATTGAACATAAATACACAAAATTTGGTAGCCTTTCTCTATACTAGCAATAGTCAACTAAAAATAGAAGTACAAGTGGAGAAAATTCCATTCACAGCAGCAATAAAAATCATGAGATATGTAGGCATCCATTTAGCCAAAGACATATATTTTAAAAGCTGTAAAAATTTATTGGGCACATAAAATAATGTCTGAATAAATGAAAAGAAATACCATACTATTAACTGGAAGAATTTAGTACCATAAAAATCAATTCTGCTCAAATGAACACATAAATTTTATGTAATGACAATTAGAATCACATTGAGCCTTCTCCCAAAGCCTGTGTTTGGCAAGTTGTGCCAAGAATGCAATTACAAAGGATGAAAATTCTACCTAAAACAGTTTAATGTAATTCCATCATGTCAGTCACTTGCTGAAATGATCACTTAAAAAGCTAGTACTGTCAGGTGTTGTTCTTGTTCTTGTTCTGCACTGCCAGGTTTTTGTAGAGCAAGATATAAAACCAGATCTGAGGTGCCTTTGCCTTTTTTCTTTATGCCTCTTTCTGTGTGTTATAGCTTAAGGGAGAGAGCTATGTTAAGAGAAATAGGATTAAGGACAAAATGGAAAATAGGGTATTTATGGGGTATTGGTGGTTCCTTTCAGGACTGTTCTCTTCCATCATGCGGGACCTTGCCAACATCACCCATGATGGGCCCAAGTGGATTTTACTGGATGGCGACATAGATCCAATGTGGATTGAGTCCCTGAACACAGTCATGGATGATAACAAGGTATCAAGATGGAGGAGATCAATAGGCCATCCCTAATCATCTAGAAAGCCAGTTACCTAGTGTGGCTGGTACATTTGAAAGCCTAGATTTCACATGGTAACTGGCCCAGAGTAAGGAACTATTACTGGTGCCTTTACCAGACATCTCAGCACTGATACATTCCCACGAGCAACTTCTGCTTACTTCAGTGGCACTGCCATGGCTCACACCATTTTTGGCATTATTGTAATTTCCTTCAGAATCTTCTGCACATAGATTCATTTATTATTTAGAGTTGGAAGGAATGTTAAATTGTCTATTCAAATCTTTTTATTTATATTATTTTCCTTTTATACATATAAAAAAACTGAAGATCACAAATATTCTGAGCCTGTCAAACACCTTCTATGGTAGCAAATATTTATCCATTGACAGTATATTTTATTTTTATAAACAGTGAAAACTAACTAGATGCCAATAAATGGCTGTTAAGCTGTTAGCTGCTCCTAAACTTGTTCAGAAAGTATGTTTGAATTAGACATTTTAAAATGGCTCCAACGTTTATAGAATCATTAGAAGAAAAGTATGCTCTCCCAGAGGGACTTCTTTAAAAGGAACACTGGTAATATGAAACCTAAGCTCTTGTCTTTTGAGAGTTTCATTATTCCAGTATGGTCTAGTTCATTCAAATCATTGATGTCAACTTAAACTGTTTAAATAACTTTTTTTCCTGATTCAACACAGACACACACACACAGGGGTAGGAGTGGAGAGAGTACAGAAAGAGAAGAGGAGATTATTGTTGAAAATTTAGAAAACACTTATAATCACAAAGAAAAAAACTAATCATCCATAGTCTCAACCAACAACAATCAGCCAAGTCTCCACTAGCTGGCAAGGCCTCCTTACTTCTTTCTCCTCACTGACATGTCCTTTCCTATGTTTCCAGGTATTGACCTTGGCAAGCAATGAGAGGATTCCTCTTAACCCCACAATGCGGCTCCTCTTTGAGATCAGCCACCTGCGCACGGCCACTCCAGCAACTGTCTCCAGAGCAGGTATGGTCCAAGAAGGAAAAGTACCGCAAAGTTGTCCAACCTAGGCAAGTGCCTCTAGCTTCACACGTGGTTTCACTGGCTTGGAAAGCAGTGCCACCTGGGAGCCAGAAACCTAGTCATCCAAAACTCTAGCTTACTCCTCAGCCCTCTTCCACATCCACAAGGGCAAGCAAGTACTGTGAGACCAGGGCCGTGTGGGTTTGTGATTTCGGAAATGTTGCAGTAACGGGAAGGAAAATAATTCCTGAGCTGAACAACTGTCCTCTGCACAGAGATGTCTTGAATTAGGCTACTTTTAAGCCAATCTTAATCTCCATGTCAACGGAGATGACCAAGTATTGCTATTTCCTACTAACTCTTGGTGAGAAATAGCAACTTCATACCTTAAGTTTCCTCTGTCTCCATGCATGGATCACATTTATTAGCAGAGACTAGGTGATAAAAAGAACTTGTTTGGCAAAATAGAGTAGAATGATGTTTGCCAGAGGTTGGGAGAAGGAGGGAATGAGGACATGTTTTTTCAATGGATGCGAAGTTTCAGTTAGGTAGGATGAATAAATTCTAGAGGGCTGTACAAAATAGCGCCTATAGTTAACAACACTGTAGTGTGCACTTTAAAAAAGTGTTAAGAGACTAGATGTTAAGTGTTCTTACTACACAAACACACACACGCACGCACACTTTTGGAAGTGATGGATATGTTTATTACCTCTATTGTGATAGTTTCACAGGTGTATGCATATGTCCAAATTCATCAAATAATACATATCAAATAATGTGCAGTTTTCTGTATATCAATTATCTTGCAATAAAATTGCCAAAAATATATTTTAAAATAATGAGATAAAAGTGACTAAAAAGTAAAAATAAAATGAAAAATTTTAAAAGAGAACTTGGTTGGTCTCAACCATAGGTCCCTTTTGAGGACCTATGCTAAGATCTCTGAACACAGGCCAGGAAATTTGTCTCTCCTACTTTGTATTGGTTTCCTGGGGCTGCTCGAACAAGTGTAACAAATTCCACGAATTTGCTGGCTTTTAAAACATTGGAAATGTACTGTCTCATATTTCTTGAAGTCAGACATCTGAAGTCAAGGTCAGCAAGGCTTCACTCCCTTCACAGGCTCTAGGGAGAATCTTTCCTTGCATCTTCCACTTAGGTGTTCCTTGGCTTGTGGCCCCACAGCTCCAACCTCTGCCTTCTTCACATGGCCCTCTCTCCTGTGTATACCACTTCCCTTCTACTTCTTATAGGGACATTTGTAAATGTCTTACCCACATCATGCAGGATAATCTCATCTCAAGATCCTAAGTTTAATTTCACCTGCAAAGATCCCTTTTCCAAATATAATCAAATTGGCAAGTTCCAGGGGTTAGGACATGGACTATCTTTTGGGTGATCACCATCCAACTCCTAGAGCACACCCATGATAAGTGTTATTAATCAGTGACAACCGTCTTTCCTCCTGAGCCTTAAATTTGGCCTCAGAATCCTTCTCAACACTGCCCTCCATTAATCTATTATCAGTCCATTGAAGTTGGTCCTCAATAGCAAACCCATTTACCATCTCAGATCTAGGCCAGATCTCTGTTCCTTTTAAGTTCAATATTCTGTGCACTATCTAAACAGAGAAAATAACTCCCTGGGGTGAAAAATATACTGATGTATATGGAATATCCATTAAACAATATTCTCTATGCTCCCAGGGATCCTGTACATCAACCCTGCAGACTTGGGATGGAACCCTCCGGTGAGCAGCTGGATTGACAAGAGAGAAATCCAGATGGAGAGAGCCAACCTAACCATTCTGTTTGACAAGTATCTTCCAACCTGCTTGGATACACTCAGAACCAGGTAGGCCACGATATAAAGAAAGTAGCAAGTTAAGGCAGCAATTAAAAAACCCATTGACTCACATCTGGTGTCCTGCTGATGTTCTATCCTGTCCCCGAAGGCAGGTGTTCCCAGAGCATGCCTCTCCATGCATGGCAGATGGCAGAAGGGAATACACATTAGGATGGCCATTGTTAGATCAGGCAGGAAGTGAAGGGAGTGAAGAGGAGGAAGATTTAAAATGCCTTTTATGAGTGCTACATGGGTATATCTGAGAGAGGCTGCCATTTGTGATATCAGATGACAATCTGGAGAATCAGATCCTTCAGTTTGCAGGGCATGCAGCTGGCCCTCCTACAATGATCCACAGGCCAGATTAGCAGACCTAGGGGTGAAGATGACACTCGTGGTGACACATGGGGCCCTCTCCCTGTTTCTGGCTGTGTGTGTTCATGGCCCAGATAACATGGAATTAGGAATAATGCATCATTTGACCAGCCCTGCCCTGCTGACCATGGTGAATTCACTTTTCCTTTTATAAGTTTGTAAAAGTAAAAGCAACAAACCCTGACCGTCTTTCGTTTAAGCAAGAGTTCAGTTACGCTTACCCAAGAAGATACTCGTCACAGCAAGAATACTGCCTGGACTTGTATGAATGGCCACACGAGGGTTTTACTGTTTCCTACCTCTAATCAGTGAAATTGACATCTCCGTGAAGAGGCGGAGATATATTAATAAGACGAGAAGACCCTATGGAGCTTTAATTTAACAACTCAACCAGACTTTAAACAACCCACAGGCTTAACACCTTACTGGACATGAGTTGTAAATTTCAGTCGGAGTGACCTCGGAGCACAACCAAACCTCTGAATGATTAAACCCAAGACAGAGAGCTGCCCATGTGTGGAGCCTGCTTTTGTTTTACACTCTTTTCTTTTGCCATTTGATGCATCATTCTATGCATCTATGCACCAACCCCCACAGGTCAGCCCAGCATGGACCTCAGAGCTGGTGCTGTGAAGGTGAAGTGACCCAGAGCTCCACAGTTCCAACGGTTCCACAGTATAAGCTCTTGGTTATGTTTCCCAGAAATTAAAGTTTATGACTCAAACAGATCCCTGGCTCTTTATTCATTGGTCTACCAAGTATGGAGTATAACTGTGCCTCCAATTGCTTGCAAGCTTGGAGGTAAGGAGGAAGGGAGCTCTTTAGACTGTAGGAAACAATGCCATGAAAGGGTCCCAGGCAGGTTTATTCCATATGCCCCGGCCCTCACCCTAGAAAATGCACCCATGTTAACTGAATTTTGTATTACTGAAAATTGAGTTGCTGTCAAGTAGTCTATACAGTGGTTTATTTTATTTTATTGAGTTGGAGTCTCACTCCATCACCCAGGCTAGAGTGCAGTGGCATATTCATGGCCACCCCAGTATCAACCTGCTGGGCTCCGGCGATCCTTCCACCTCAGCCTTCCAGGTAGCTGGAACTACAGGCGTGCGCTACCACACCCAGCTAATTTTTTTTTTTATTATTGTAGAGATGAGATATCACCAAGTTTCCTGGGCTGGTCTCAAACCTGGGAACTCAGGCAATCCACTCACCTTGGCCTCCCAAAGTGCTGAGATTACAGGCTGAGCCACCAAGCCCAGCCCACAGTGGTATATTTTAGATATTTAATGAAACATCTATTAATTTTGATTTAGTATTTTTTATTTCTGTTTCAGGGTCAATAGTTATTTTTCCAAACTTCAATAGTTTTCATAAGCCTTTCTCAATTCTTAATGATCAATGGGCCTTGGGATCTGATGGGATTAAGGAACCCTGGTCACGGGGCTGAAAGTGGGAAACAGTAGTTAGCGTCACAAATGGGCAAGGACAACAAAGAGTTAAAATACCAGAGAAGGGTAAGGTTTGAGGACAATAGTCTATCCCTGTTCTTTATTTTTTCCTGAGATGTTTGTCCAATATATCCTTTGACTAAAAGTTAGGCTATTGTCCACTCTGGGCATTTAGAGCAAGAGATGTCAAACTCTTATGTATTTGTGTGTGCATGTGTGGTGGTGCATGCACAAGCCTTTGAAACAAGCCTTGAAGATTCTGACAGTATTAAGTCTATCTGGAGACAACATCTTACCCCAATCTCTGAATCTTATGGCGATCGAGGAAAAATCATAACAATAGCTGTCATGTATGAGCCCACTCTGGGTGTTATTTCATTCTCTCAGCCCTCCTGCCTGCAGATGATGGAATTGAGGCTCCACGATGCTGCCCAGGCATCACAACTTGTGAGTAACGGAGGCACTTGTTTGGAAGCCTTCCTTCTATCATATACAGTCACAGTATAGCAATGGCAGCTTCTTTCAGACCTGTTACTACAAAGCTGTGTGATGTCAATACATATTAATTTTTTTATTGAACAAGCAGACCCCATAAGGGGCGATGATTATAAAGCAACTTCTTTTGTTCCCCATGGTTCCTTCAAAACCATTATATATCGCTTATTCCCCTCCTGCCCCTTAATGAGATCTAGGTTAACATTTGTGACTTTTTCTGGTCACTTTTCAGAATTTAAAAAAATCTGATTACTTCTAATCACACAGTTGTGTGTGTGTGTGTGGTGTGTGTGTGTGTGTGTGTGAGTCCAGTGAAAATTTAAAGAGACAAACTCCATAATGGAAGCTTCTGCTTCATCCCCACAGCTCAGGCCTGCAATGGGAAAGGGGCATGTTTTCAACTCATCTCCTTACTTTGTTAGTGTCCTGGCCCCCAGCTGTGGCTTCTGACACCTCAGGGTCAAAGGGAGACAGAGAGAAAAGAAGTGGCAGGAGAGATCTTAACGTGATCGGACGGGTATTGCCTTAGTTACCCTAACTATGGCAGATCTTGAAATCTGACTCCTTTTCTTTGGGAGCTTTTTGAAGCTCTTGGGAGCTCCTTAGACTCCTCTCCACCACTAGTGATCTCTAATCTGCTATTTCTTGGAGAAAGTAACTGCCCTCTATTAGCCAGGCATGTACTGCTCCTCACACAAATCTGTACACCTCACCCTCCCCAGGCGGTCCTTTAGCCAGGACTCAAAACCCCCTTGTACACACAGCCCACACCTGGATTCCAGGAAATACTCACCCCTCCTTTGCTTTGACAAAGTGGAGCACAGGCTGCCCCACAAAGGTGCCTCTCTGCACTTCACTCTGAGATCAGCAACTCCTTGGGGTTTTCCAGGGACAGATCCTTCACTGGCTTGGCGTACTCTTATTGAAGCCCCCTTTCCCGGCTACTAGGGGAAAGCAGCTGCCTTTCCTATGGGGGAGGGGGCACTCATTGCATACTAAGAGCTCTCTCCTGCATCCTGAATGCTAAATTTCAGCCCGTTCAGCATCTCCTGTTTTAATCCTCTGTACCCTTGAGAGGGTGAGGGGCCAAAGTTGCAAAACCCTTTGTCTGTCCTACCTGGCTTGTCTGGAATCTCTTTTGGGGGGCATAAAAGCAGATGGCCCCTATTTTCTTGGTGTCTCATCTAGCACTGAGCCTGAGATAGTTCCATTTTATCATTCTGTTACAAATATGCATTGAACAAATGAAGGGAAGTCTGTTAAGGAGTCAATCTTCTCATTAATCATAGAAGTAAGACCTAGACTATTAGGCCCTGGAACTGTCAGAGTGTTGTTGTAAGAATTGCAACTTGATTGAAATCAATCGCAAACACAAAAAAGAGAATGACACACCATGAAACTCTGAGGCCCAGAGCTGGTAAATTGACTGTTAAGGCATCAATTGATAGAGTTGCTCATCTTACAACAGTGTTTCTGCCTCTGTGCAGCCTATGAGCACATCATCCCACAGGAGGTGGCCATGTGGGCATAGTGTGTGGGTACATGGTGTACACCATGTATACACACAATGTAATAAAGGTACCCAAGGAAGAAAAGTGTGTGTGCATGTATGTGTGTGCGTGCATGTGTGCATGTGTGCGTGTGTGTGTGTGTGTATGCACACTTCTGCTCCCTTCGACATAGGATATCCTTTTTGCATCTCTTGGTAGCTACCTTTCAGTTAAAATCTCTAAAACCAAGATTAAAATATAAAGGCCAGTCCAGGGTAAAGTTGTATGAACATATTTTCAGATAAGGATCCCATTCAGTCAATCATAGTTGTGTAAAATAACCATTTGTCCCAGTGCACTCTACTTCCCAGGTAAGACTCTGTCTGTAGAAAATGTGTTTTCTGTGTGCTTTAATTGGAGGAAAACTTCTGAGGTAAAGAAGTGAAAGGAAAATCAACAGAATTGCCCCCAAATTGCTTTTTAGGTGCTTTTTGACAGTCGAAGAAATAGAAGAGTAAAAAAGGGAGGTATTTGCTAGTTTTGTTGCAGCTGTGTATATTTTCCAAGGACTGAGAAAAATGTAAAGAGAAGGGAAGAGCAGATGGGGAGGGTATCAGAGGATAAGGACACAGAAATGGAACTTTCTCAGGAAAGCTCCTGGCCCTTACTTTATAAAGGAAGTGACCCAAGAATGGCTGATGAGAATAAAGGCTTAAGTAGCACCATGGTCGAATATAATCCCAAAGAACTTGACAAATCATGAGTCCACCAAAACCAACTCATTCCATAGCTGTCCGCCAGTGTCTCTATAATAGAATGTCTTTGGTGTTTCAGAGCATATCCGGATCTTTTTTTGCAGATTTAAGAAGATCATTCCAATCCCAGAGCAGAGCATGGTTCAGATGGTGTGTCACCTTCTAGAGTGTCTCCTGACCAAGGAGGATATCCCTGTGGACTGCCCCAAGGAAATTTATGAACTTTATTTTGTGTTTGCTGCCATTTGGGCTTTTGGAGGAGCAATGGTCCAAGATCAGGTAAGGACATGTGCTGAGATCAACACCCATACTGAAGTCCGCAGCAGCAAAAACTGCCTCATCAAAGATTGGAAAGACAGGACAGCTAAATGCCAGATTTAACTTGAAAGCAGAAAGTTATTTAGTCATCTAACTATTGCTGTGCTAAAGACATCAGTCCCCCTAGGAGGGCAAAGGAGGTTGTGGTGTGTTTGGAGCTGTTTCATTTTAGCAAACAGATCTCTGATTTCTTAGGAACTTGTACTGTGTTTGAGTTTGAACAACTGCTGGTACATGTGCACTACTTTGCCAGGTGATGTTTTATAGAGAGGGAGGTGGAAGGATGATGTGTTATAGAAGCTTGAGTGGAAGAATCTCTTTAGCTTTCTAAAAGTCTTCCAGAACAAAGATGCACCACATATTACCAGGCCATATCACGTCTCTATATGTCCCTGAAATACAGAGCTGTTCAGAGGAGCTTGAATCAAAAGTGAATAAACGTCTAGGAATGGGAAACCAAAGTATAATTTGTCTCATAATGTTGACTCCTGTGGCCTTGGGTATAAGGATATTGGTTTGGAATATCTTGGCATCCTATCCCCTCACTCTTCCTGTATTCCCAGTCTTTGTCTTTACTTATTTTCCTCCAAATAAAAGGTATTCATCTAGAAACAACATTTTCATTACTTTGCAAACCAGTCTCTTACAAGTGACTGTAGCTACCAGGCACTATCATATGGTGGTTAAGAACATGGACACTGCCGGGCTCAGTGGCTCAGCCGGTAATCCCGTGCTTTGGGAGGCTGAGGTGAGTGGATTGCCTGAGCCCGCGGGTTCGAGACTCGCCTGGGCAACTTGGCGAGACCTCATCTCTACAATAAATAAAAAAAATCAGCCAGGCGTGGTCGCGCGCGCCTGTAGTTCCGGCTACTTGGAAGGCTGAGGCGGAAGGATCGCCGGAGCCCAGCGGGTCGAGGCTGCTGTGGCCGGGAGCAGCCACTGCACTCCAGTCTGGGCGACGGAGTGAGACGCCAACTCAAAAAAAAAAAAAAAAAAAGAAAAAGAAGATGCATTACTGGTGCGTATATACACACAATTAACATGTAACAATAAACTGGGTATGTGGAATATATAAGCTAAATAACAACTCTTGAAACAACAAGGACAAACTTTTAAAAGAAACTCTATCAAGTAACATACCATTAACTGAAACTTAGAGGAGCTGTTGGGGAAGGCAGGCAAGAAGGTGAAAGCATTCTAAAAGCTACGTGGGGAGAGAGGGGCAAGAAGAAAGGAAAAGAGGAAAGTCATAGGGAAATGTAATACCTTGTGGGGAAAATGATGTGTTTTTGTGAAAGAAATAGTTGAACTCTAGCTAGCAAATAATAAAATCATGTACAACTGACTGTGAAAGAGAGGAAGAATTAAAAAATCACTAAAGAAAAAGAAGAGTAGAACTAAAAAAGTAACAAAAAGGAAGAAAGGAAAAAACAGAGACGTGAACACTACATTATAAAATATAATCTAGCGGCATATGATCAAAAAAAAGGTAACACAAAATGATTAGAAATGAAATGGGTGGATGAACAAAAGCAGGAGGCCAAGCATGGTAGCTGATGGTTACAATCCCAACACTTGGGGAGGCTGAGGCGAGAGGGCTGCTTGAGCCCAGGAGTTCAGAACCAGCCTAGGCAATATGACGAGACTTGTCTCAACAAAAAAAATTAGCCAGGTGAGCCTGTAGTCCAGCTACTTCGGAGGCTTAGGCGGAAAGATCGCCTGAGCCCAGGAGGTTGAGGCTGTGGTAAGCCGTAATTGTGCCACTGCACTCCTGCCTAGGCAACAGAGTGAGACACCAACTCAAATAAATAGATAAATAAATAAAAAGAAAGAAAGAAAAGAAGGGCAATTGTGTCAATATCAAATAAGGTTAAATTAATGGCTGAATGCACTAAACAGGTTAAAGAACATTAAATGATGATAAAACTGAATTTATGAAGAAGATATAGTACTGAGAAACTGCAGTACGATATTAGAAATACAAAAGAACTAGAGACTTTAAAACAATTCTTTCAAAACTGGGCAGGATAATTAAATAATTAAAAAATAAGAATATAAAGAAAAGGTCATTTAATTTAAAAACTGTATTTAAAAGTTCAGTTTCTACCAAGAAGAAAAATGACAAAAAGTATCACTCCTCTCCTACCAATCAGAAAGTCTGATAAACTACAAAATCCTAACTTTTCTTGAGGAAAAGTTGTGGTAAGTCACAGAAGAAAAAGCTGCCAGCCACTATCCAAAATTAACTAACATGTTCACAACTTGCTAAAGGCAGAATGTGAGACAACGTGAAGGTGGAGAACTACTGTAAGATGGGCAGGCACACACTTTTCCAAGAACTTCCCCATATGAGAGAGGTTGGGGAACAGACAGGAGAACAGAGAGAGACTTCCTCAGTGGTGCAGGCATGCAGGAGGGAGCAGCAGCTGCTAAAAGAATGGCCTGACAGCCTACACCTTCTGTCCTGACCCTCTTTTCATATCAGCAGAAAGTCTTTAGCCACTGCAAGAAAAGCAGCGAACCATGTTATTCCAGGACACAGGTAGAAAACCACTGCTGCTGAGAGAACGGTAGAAAACAGCACAGGCTCAGCCACTTCAGTCACAACCATCAGAGAACTCCTACCACTAGAGAAGGAACAGGAAATGCTCTCACACAAAAGATCCACCACTGACACAAGGCAAATGTCTGGCTCTGTGGGTAAGAGGAGCAGGAATACTGAGAAAGCCCTAAGGCCCAGGCAGATAAAGTTTATGCAAGAGTGAGTCTGGAACAAGACAATGGAGAACCCTCCCTCGCTGTCCTTTCACTATCAGTCTACAAAGTACCCAAAAACAACACAGAGAAGTCTACTGCTGGGAGAAGAACAAGAGCATGGTGGATGGACAAACAAAAGCTGAGAAAATTCATTGCCAGCAGATCAGTGACACAAGAAATGTTAAATGAAGTTCTTCAGCATTCAGAGCGCATATGATACCCAGACAGAAACTTAGTTGAAAACAAAGAAACGAAGAGCTCCAGAAATGGTTAAAAACTAAAGGCAAATAACAAAGACAACCTGTCTTTGCTCTAAAAAATAATTGACAGTCTGACAGAAGACAGTAAAAAGGAACTCTAAGGTTTACAACACATACAGCGTGTACATATGCCCAAAATGGCCTAAAAGATGAGGAGGAACTGCAGTACACAATTATATCTCACTGCCTCTTTGACATACCCCCTTGTCAGCTAACAGACATCTCAGAAACAGCAAACCTTAAACTGAACTCCTGACCTACCCGCAATCTCACATCTCAGATGTTGGCTTCCAAACCAATCCTTCCAATTCCTCAAGCTAAACTCGTGGAATCATCCTTAATCCTGCCGATTCTTTCATACTCCACATCCAATTCCCTCAGCATATTCTATTATCTCTACCATCAAAATGCACCACCAAAACTGCCACCCTCTTGGTCTAAACTGCCATCATCTCCCACATGCACTACCAAAAAGAATCCTAACAAGCCCCCCAGTTTATACACTTTCCCCGTGGCACAGCAGCCAGAGTAACCCTTGACAAACACGTCACTCCTTTGCTCAAAACCCTGCAGTACCAAAGTCTTTACAATGGCCAGAGGCCCTAAGCGCATGGTTCTTCTCCTAACACCCTTCGTCCTCTAACTCTGCCCTCCTCCCCTTGAACTTGCCCCCACGCACACCCGCTCCAGCCCAGCCACACTGGCCTCCTTGCTTCTAAAAGGTAACAGGCAATCTTCACTCCATCTTAAGACCTTTCTGTAGTTGCCCTTTCCACCCAGAATGATCTTCTAGATTCATGTTTGGCTAACGTCCTACCATCCTTCAAATCATTGCCCAAATCTCCCCTGCTTAGTGAGGATTCACTGGGCCACCCGACATTTGTAATGTCCTTCTACACATACCCGCATACCTACTCTGCCAAGTCAATCACACCCAGTTCTTCTTTTTCCTTCTTCTATAGCACTTATCACATAAAATTTACCTAATAAATCTGCAGTTATCGTGTGTCTCCCCTCACTAAAATGCAAGCTTCACAAGCACCAGAATATCGATTTTCTTCACTGTTGTACCCAAAAGTAGCAAGTACAGGTCTTAGCATACAATGTGATAAAGATTTGTTGAATGAATGTGTAAAACCAGACTGGAATAAATGAAAATTATGGCATATCCACAGCATAGAATATATTCAGTCATTAACAATAACAGAGCCAAAGACTTAGAGGAATTAGATGATGAAGTAAGTTTGCTCTTTTTACTTTTGTAAAATCATTTTTTTAAAAGTATATGTATGTGTTTATGTACTTGTGGATACAGCATTTTATGAGGCTAGAGAAAAAAAACTTTCTTAGGAAAAAGGGTGTATGGAATGACTTAAGTTCAAATTCTGATTAATGCACTTATCATTGATCTAGCCTCCCTCATTTATAAGACAGTGATACACTAATGGCCACCTTGCAGGTAAAGTATTGCAGGGATTAACTGCAAACCATATAAGCATCCTGTGACTGCTGTCTCTGTCACTCACCCTTCTTCCACTAGAAAGTAGCACAGTACCTAACAACTGCCACTGCTCAATAAATATTTGTGGAATTAATTGTATCTGCTATCATCACTATAAATATATGTATGTGTATATATATTATATATATAGTTTTGGAGAAAATATCAGTTTAAGCAGATTAGTTACATATATTTTTTAATGTGTAATAACACCCAGAAATACAAAGTTGCACTGAGTCACTGGGGAGAAGCATGAATGTGTGAAGATAGAAAACAGATAGCAGAGACAGCACGTTTCATGAGGATTATTTCTCCTCTGGTTATGTTTTCAGATTAGTTATCATCAGCCACCAGGAAATGTAGGCAAACACACTGGCAGAAATTTAGCCCTAGTGTACAAATCCACTGGTTCTTTAGGAAAGTCACCTTGTAAGTTGATCAACACTCTAACTTATTCCACAAAATCTAGCCTTGTATTAACATTTAGGCATGTGATTTTTCTTCTGCATGCTTTTACTAACTTTTCTTTTTAGGTTTTTTTTTTCTTTGATGTTTTTTCTAACCCTATACAATTTGACTTTTTAAAAATCTTACTGTATTTTAAGAAACTCAGCTTTAAACCTTTATTTTTTTTTACTGGGGGCTTTATCTAACCAAATATCTTTAGTACAGATCCCTCAATAAGAATCAAGGTGTCTGCCTTGGTTTGAAAGAGAGGGAGCTGGCATTGTGGGAGGCACAGGGACCTGAGAGGCTGCTGCTGGCTGCAGGACTCTGCGCCACTCTCCTCTGGGCTTCAGTGTTCTCCTCTGTAGATGAGGACATGCCAGTTAGACTATGGAAGTTTTCAACAGTAGAACACTATCGAAATCTATTCTTTTCTACACTACTGCTCATACACACACATTCTTTTCCTTTTTCCGAAGGAACCACTCACCTAGGTTTACTGCAAGAATGCTAAACTTGTAGACCTGTGCCAGAATCAATACTGCAAACAAGGCAGAATATAATCCGTGTACTGTATTTGCAATGGGATACACTTTTGCAGAACCAGTACGTGAGGAAGGGCTCACCCATTAGTTATTGTAAAATGCTACTGATAATGGCAGGGAAGAATTATACTTTGGAAATATGGGAAGCTGAATAACGGCCCAAAGATGGCCACATCCTAATGCCCAGAATCTGTATGTTACCTTACATTGCAGAAGGCACTTTGCAGATATGATTACATTAAGGACTTTGAGAAAAAGAGATTATCCAGATTTTCTGGGTGGGCCTAATCACAAGAGTCCTTATGAGCGGAAGGCAGGAGGGTGTAAGTCAGCAAAGAAAATGTGGCCACAGAGCAGAGGCTGGAATGATGTGGGGTCAGAGTCAAGAAATGCCGACAGCCTCCAGAAAACTGCAATGGCAAGGAAACAGGTTCTCCCTCACAGCCTCAAGAAGAAACCAGCCGTACTCTCAACCCCACCCATTTTAGAATCCTGACCTCCAGAACCATAAGTTAATAAATGTGTGTTAAATTTAAAGTACTACACTTGCGGTAATTTGTTAGAGAGGTAACAGAAAACATTCACTAGTGCTGCCAATAACTTTGGCCCTGAAAAGCAGTGGACAAGAACCTGGGACAGGTGGAGAGTTTGAAATAGAAATTTTCATATTCATGAAAAGGGTAAAGCATAATAGGAGGCTGCCCTAGAGTTCATAGACACAGGCTGCTATCAGGAGCTCCTGGGCAAAAAAGCAGAGTTGCGAGGGAAGAGAACCAAGAACAAAGCCGCCCCAGCCGGTCAATTCACTGTGACTGATGTGTATTAAGAAGACCTAGGTATGGGAAAAGTTCTTTAGTGCTTTTACTGGAACTCAGAGAGCAGAAATCTGGTAGAGACATATGCTTATTTCATTTATAAGTTATTTCCTTTTGCTTGTCTTCAGTTTTCTTTTTAATCCTTAGTTATTTTTTAAAATCCCAACCCGGCTACCAAATAGCTCTGCTATGCCAAGTGTGTACAAGCTAAAGATCCTCTAGTGCAGATACAAAGGAAAATAAGAACAGTTGATCCTTGAACAACACGGGTTAGAACTGCAGGGGTCCACTTTTATGCAGATGTTCTTCCACGTTTGCCACTCCTGAGACAGCAAGACCAAGCCCTCCTCCTCCTCCTCCTCCTTAACCTACTCAACATAAAGGCAAGGATGAAGATGATCCACTTCCACTTAATAAAGAGTAAATACATTTCTTTTCCTTATGATCTTAATATCATTTTGTTTTCTTTAGCTTACTTTACTGTAAGAATACAGTATCTAATACATATAATAAAAAGACCATGTGTTAATCGACTATTTATGTTATCAGTAAGGCTTCCAGTCAACAGTAGGCTATTAGTAAAGTTTTTGGAAAGTTACAAGTTATACTCGGATTTTCCACTGCAATAGCTCAGTGCCCCTAATCCCTGCATTGTTCAAGAGTCAGCTGTGTATATCTAAAGATCAGATAAGATTTTAGCATGTTAACATAAAGAATGGATTAGAAAGAAAAGAAAAAATTCTAAAAGGTCAACTTAAGAAAGCCTGACAAAATTCTGGCAAAGGTAGTAACTGAGAAAGTTTGTTATCTGTAAATTGGGGATAATAATTAATTGCTTAAGACCGCTGTACAATGAAGAAACAAAATATGCAACTGCATAACAAACAGAAAATCCAGACTCAAAATGTGTGAGTGTCTGTGACAGTATCAGGCTGCCATGGGCTCCTCTGTGCAAGGGTGCTTCAGCGGAAAGGTTTAAACACTTTCTTGATCTGTCACAAAGTCTAGCCCTTCAAGGACTGATTCAATTGTATTTCTAACAATTCTACCTACAAACCATTCAACTCCATCTAAGCTGATTAAAAGCACAAAATCTGATCAGATTCCCTGAAACGAAAATCACAGGTCTACCACTCAGTCTGTCACACTGGCCAACCTCTTTGCTTCAACTGCCTCATCTGAAAATGGGTAAAATAACAGTATCTACTTCAGAAGGTTAGTGGAAGAATAAAATGAAATAATACATGTAACCTAAAAATGCTCAATAATCAAAGTGATAATACCCCCCATGAAATTCACCTCCTCTGTAAAGCCTTATTGGATTTCCCCCAGCATTTTCTGATGACTTATTGTGATGACCAAGAAGAGTGCATCCTCTTCTGAACTTCTATGGTATTCAGCCCACACGACCTCATGTTGCTGTCTGTCACAGCACTGGTCAAACTGCATGCAAACTGTTTATTTCTCTATCTCCCTCACCTAACTAAAAATTAATAATTCTGTAACTCCACTATCTAATACAGTGACTGGCAAAATCAAACCATATAAGTGATATAAATTTGGGCATTTCATATCTAAAAAATAAAGTTTTTTATCTTTGTAGTGTATCTCCATTTTCCCAAAAAGGTTGTAAGTCCCACAGTACATAAAAAGTAACTCCTTTTATCAATACTGTTTAGTGCAGTGTCCTATTTGGATCAGGCGCCTACCAAATGTCGGCTACTTTCGATGTTCTTTTGACCACATGTCCTATGTGAACATGTGAACATAATGGTTTCCAATATGTTATACTTTACATGCAAGTAAGTGACACCAACATATACCCAGTTCGTCAAATCAAAAGCCAAATCATCCCAGTCTTCCCTTTCAATTATCTGCCTCATTTAATCCTTTAGAAGGTCCTGTTGAGTACATCTTGAATCCATGATTTCCTCCATCCCTAGTACTAGCACCTTAGTCCAAGCTCCCTGGAATTCTCTTCTCCAAACGCCCTCTTGGCTGGCTCAGCTCCTTCAGGTCTCTGCTTAGGTGTCATCTCCCCAGGGAGGTCTTCCCTGCTGGCCCACCTAAAGGAGGTTCCACCCTCATTCCTGAACGCCTCATCCTGTGTATTCCCTTCATTTAATGTAAAAAGTGTTTCCATTATTTTAGCAATCTTCCTTTTTCTACTTGTTTATTGCCTATCTCCCCACAAAAAGAAACAAGCCCCTTGCAGATGAAGACCTTGTCTGTCTTGCTTACCTGTATACTCCCAGGGCCTAGCATGGTGGCTGCCACATATAAAAGATTAAAAAAACAAAAGTCAAAGAAAAATCTGTAGCCTAAAATAAAGCTAAAGGTAAGGAAGGTTGGTCGTGGTATACCTCCCACCTCACTCTTTTCCTTAAAATCACAAAATCTGAGAGCTTGAAGTCCCGTTATGCTTTACCTTTCCACTTTGCAGGTACAAAAAGTGTCACCCAAGCAGGCTAGGGGGAAAATAATCATGATATTAATTTTAACCTGCATATTTTGCAATCTAAAATGCCACGTTGTTATTGAAGCATTAACCCATGCTCGTGAGATAATACAGCAAGCACTTAGAACAGGGTCTGGCGTGTGGCATGCAAAACGTATCAATTTCATTTTTCTTACTAACAAACTACAATGTGTGAAAGTATGAATGAATTCAGGCCTTCTTGTTCTACTCAAGGGCTTTCCAATACTCTCCTTTTCTTAATTTTGTCACTGTATAGATCTAATACTGCCAAAAAAACACAAAAATTAGAGGCAGCAGGCCTACAAAAAAGAATAATTGCCAAGGAAAAATCTGGTGAAACCAGGGTAGAGCCAAGGAATTACATGTTCTGCTGCAGAGCCCCACTCACTGTAGGAAACACTGCCCAAAAAGGGTGGGTCTAGAGAAGGCTTAAGGGGCCCCATTGGCGAGGAAATCCTAACTCAATCTGGTGAATGTAATGGGGATTGAGCTTCTAGCAAGATACCCCAGCCTCGGTCTGGATTAGATTCTCTGAATTTAAAATCAACAGATGGCTTGAATTGTGATTGTTTTTTAAAACAGGAGTGTTATACAAGCACATGTGTTATAAAACTGTGACAAAACATCTGTAATTTCCAACACGTGCATTTAAATTGGTATATTCCAGAATTTGTTTAGAACAGAGAACAGGAAAACTTTTAAGTAAGGTCCTTAATAAAGCTGCTGAGAACTCTCTCAGATCCTTTGATTTACCATCAGTAAGACTTAATATAAGGTAACTTGGAAAATACTCAAAAATCGAGAGACTGCCTTTACACAAACAGGTAAAGGATGTATTGATATTCAGCTACAGTCTAATAATTCAGCTAAAATCTGCTATTCTGTTTCACCTTTGTCCTCAACCTTTGGAAAGCAATGGACTTGTCCATGAACTTGTGAGTGAATATCTTGGGATCATAAGTAAATGTCAATAATAGTTTGGATTTATTGCAAACATCTGCATATTCACTTTGAAATATAGGTAAGCATTCTAGATGTGATCTGAAGGAAAATCTCTATGTGTTTTATATATTAAAGTTACCCTAGCCAAGAAAAGATAAGTATCTATCATTGCAATAGTAAAATGATGCAATAATATATAATTTTGGAAGATTTTCCTTCCATGCTCAAAAATAAAGTACCTCCAAAAACCAAATACATGAAAAAATAAACTGAAACAAATCAAAATACCTAAAGAAAGTACCTTAGCCAGCTGTTTCTGAACACCTAAATAGTAATATAAAGCAAAAAGTAAGGATTATGTAACAATTCTAATCTTTGTAGAACTTTCTGGTGCATTACTATTCAAATCATTAAACAAAATGATTTTTAAGAACTGTGTTTCATTTTTTAAGTAATTACATTTAAGTCAAAGACCTTCAAGAAAAGTCGATTCGGAAATTTTTCACATCTTATATAAGAATGAATTAAAAGCAAAATTTCACTCTGTACCGAAGTCATTTGACAGCGGTTGCCATTTGGCTTGGGAAGAACGTAGACGTTAACATTCGGCCATCTGGTAACATCTCTTCAATACATCTCTAATTCAGATAGTGTTTATTTTTGTTTTCCACATTTGAGCATTCTCCCCAACTCCCATTTGAAACAGTAAATACTTGGCTTATTTTGACCAAGTTCGCTCTGAAGGATGACTGGAGGTCATGTTGCCAATGGAGACCTTTTGGAGTTAGTAGCACTGTCCCGTCCTCACCAGCTTTTTAGGTCAGAGGCTGAGGGGAGGGGCTTATACACAGTTGAAAGGCCTCTGTGTCTCTGGGTGCACCCTGTGACGCATACCTTATCGAGCAAATCTACTCTTGGCCAAACCTCCATTTTACAAAATATCTGCTAACAATGGGGATGGTGGGTAGAGGCTTGGATGGTGGCAAGGACATAAGTTTATAATGTCCATTGCTCCAGAAGAGGCAACAAATGCTCTGGAAAGAATATGAGCTTTAGACTCAGAACCCATAAGTTGGAAGTCTAATTTACTAATTCAGCAGGAAATATAACGTTGCAGAATCTCTGCTTTTTCATCTCTTAAGTGAGGATTAAACATGATATCAGGAGAGTGTTGTCCTGTACCGGTGTAGGTAAACCTCCCGGCACAAAGTATTTGCTTAGTAAACAGGTGGCCGCCATTACCCTGGGCGCTTTACCCGTGTGTTGGTGACTCCAGATTTCACATCCTGTGAAACGACTATAACACACGTGATAGTGTATTAGAGTGTTATAACTCCGAATCCAAAGATTTGAAAAGTTCCCATAAACTCTCTTCTAGGTCTCTGCTTCCAACATGCAACATTTCCAGGACGTTTCTGTATGAACAGGGCAATGTGCTTGCAATGGTCACATGCCTCTAACTTTCTGGAAGGAACTACAGATCCGATGTCAGAGAAAAATCCAAAAAAGCAGGTAAGGTACAGAGATTCGAAGATGATCGAGTTGGCACACCTCCCAGAAGGCACATAACACATTCTAGAAGGAGGGAAGAAGCTCCTGGGTGTCTGGATGAGATTCTGTGGCCCGCGTCGAGCTGCACCCTGGGCTCCCCCACACGCATCCCCACACCCATCCTCACACGAAACTTAGGAGTGTCTCCAGATCGATTCGTCCTACAGGCGAGAGGCGGCGGCGCCGCGTGCGTGCGGGGGACACCCGCCCACGCGTGCTCCCCAGCGCAGCGCCGCGCCGCGCTCGCACCAGCAGCCTGGAAGAGGGAGGCCCCCTCCAGGCTCACTTCCTGCGGGGGAGAGGAAAGACATCTTGCCGCGGGGAGGCCGGGCGCGGTTCCGCCCCTGGACCGGCCGGCAGCGCGCGCGCCCCGCCGACACCTACGTGGCGCGGCCCGCGCGGCGGGGAGGCGCGGCGAGCGGAGGCCGGCCCGGCGCCCCGGCCTCCCCCAGGACGCCCGCCCGGCCCGGCGCCCGGGTCCCGCGGCGGGGCGGCCCCGGGAGGCGCGGGGCGCGCAGGCCGCGCCGGTCACCCACCTTTGTCACTCTGCGGGCCGTGTAGAGCCCCATCCCGTCCTGCACGCGGGAGGACTTCAGGGAGAACCTGTCCGGCACGTACATGCCCAGCATGTCCCCGCCGGCCGCCGCGCTCAGCACCGGCGCAGCGCCCGGGAGGCGGCACATGGAAACGGGGTGCCGGGCGGAGGGCAAGCCGGCGGGGAAGGAGGAAGTGGAGCCTTCCTCCCAGAATCCCCACCTCCCCGCCGATTCCAGGATCCCCCGCGGCTCAGCCCCTCCTCGACCCCGGTCGGGCTCGGCCCGGAGCCGCCGCTGCCATTGCTGCCGCGGGGGCGCGGGCCGGGGCGCCGGGACGCCGCTCCTGATTGGCCCGAAGGGGGCGGCTCGGACCCGCGCCCGGGCGCGAAGCCCGGAGGCCCGCGAGCCGCGCCGCCCGAGCCCAGCTCCCGGTGTTCGAGCCTTTCGCCCTGAACTATGACTCCCTGTCGGGGGTGGGGGGAGTCTACTCGCTTCTCTTCGGAGGCCAGACGAAAAGGGCCCTGACCCTGCTGGGGCGTCCTCCAAATCCACCAGAGCGAGCTCCCGACTCCAAACCAGCTCGTTGCCGGACTCGAGCAGTCCCTAAGGGCTAGGAAATGTCCAAGCTTCGCACGTTTGAGTTATGCGTCTTTGCTTTTTTCCATGCTCGTTGCAGAGGTTCGAACTTACAAAGGATCACAAAGTATGTTGATTAACGTACGGAGAAATGTGTTGCAAACCACTTAAGTAATATTTAAAGCACTCAAAACTAGTGCTTGCACGGTGACGTCACCTCTGGGAAGTTCTTGCACTTCCCAAGATGACTATTCCTGAGTCCTCCCTTGCTTGGAAATCATCAGCTGTATTAGGGATGTTCAGACATCCCGCAGTGGAAATGGTGGAGACGGAAGGGAATGCCCAATCAGTGGAATTCAGCATCGTAACAACAAAATAACCACACAAGCCTCCTTGCAGTGTTTTTAATAAAGTTAGGATGCTGTGCATTGTGCACAGGAGCTTTAAAAGTCTGCTTCTTCCTTCCGGATGAGCCTAAGGCCATCTCCTCATTTCTGTTGATATTTATGGTAATTTTCTTCTCCGAGGTCTTTTCTTAGAACCCATTTGATGTTCCCAATTGATGTGCTCATAAATCATTAAAAACAGACATAATTTTGAAAAAATTAAAGACTGTGTACGTGCACAACCACGGGAATGATTCCTGTTTCTTCAGGAAAGCCTCAGAACCCAAACAGTTCCTAAGTAGATGTTGAGTTAAGTTTAGAAAACGATTAAGAAACAATAACAAAAAGCATTATGGAAAAAAACCAAGTAATAGCCATATTCAGAGATTTTAAGAAATACAATAAGTGATTAAACAGCCCTCTTTCTGAGAAATATAAGTTAGTGTATCTTTCCCAGGGGAGAGACGAAAATGAACCATTCTGAGTTGTGATCCCTTATCACAGAAAATGATCTCTAAATTATCTCTCTAAGGGGAATGAGTCAATAAAAACACAAAATCTGGGGGGAATTTGGAGTTAGATGGCCTTGAAACCATGCCAGGTGTTCAATAAATATTTCTAGAATGACAGTCTTTTCTGAGGCTGATTGGAGATTTTCAAACGGGTCTTTGGTGAGCCTAGAATTTACTTTGCTCTGTGTTGTGCCTCCCAAGAATGTGAATTAAGTAGGTTTTCCAGCGGTGCTTTGAACCAGAGCTGAAAGCAAGCCAAGCCAGATCCACTGGACCAAGCTGGACCACAATCCAGAGGGTACAGCCCTGGCCATTCCTCAGGGCATTTAGGCTTTGTCAGACACAGTCTTTCAGCCACCCTCAAGCCCTACAGGACTCTCAGTCAAATGCTCTGCCATGTCTGGGCACGAAAGCTTCCACAGCTTTTGATTACTAGAGAGGAAAAAAACGAAAATACCCTTATTCACTGATGACCCAGGTTTTGAAATAACCCTCTTTTGCATGCTATATTTCCCGGGAACAAGGCTGCAGGCTTGAGAACGTTCGTGTGTCTGATGTAGGCATCTTTACTCATTGGGAAATGGTAAAAATACACAAATTTCTAAAGATAAATCTGAAATCAATAACATGAGAGACTTTTCAGATCTTTTATGAATCTTGATCAGAGATGTTTGTTAACAATTGACACAAACACTCAGTATATTTCATTAAAGCATGCAATGTTCTTTTTATCTATTTAATGAAACCTCTGAAGATCTAACTAAAACATGGGAACCAGCGATAAAATGTTCTTAATAATAAGTTCCATTACAACACATAAAAAGGATACATGTTTGCCAAATCAAAATGCACAATACTGACCGGAAATTTGATTTTGAAGCCTATAAGACAGTGGTAGTACAATGAATCATTTCTTAAAACTTTAAAAGCTAGAAAGTGACCTTTTCAATATTGTCTTTGAAAAACGGGAAATTAAAAGTCTGCTTTATATCAAGAGTTTAAATCCAGTCTTTAAAAAAATAAATAAGAAAATCAAAAAATTGACCATGCATCTGATTTACTTATTCTAGAAAATAGTGGAGTATCTTGACACAATACAAAGTACTCAAAATACAAAATACATTTCTCCTTCTGTACAAGTTTACTTTTGAAAGATTTTTTTCCCTTCGTTGGTATGCCTAAAGCAAGCTGTAGTTATTGAATTCAAACTTGCATACTTGTGTGAGTCATTTTAGGGAAGTCTTGAATTATAATTATTTTACCACACATACTGTCGATTTTTTTTTGTTTTTGAGACAAAATCTCACTCTGTCGCCCAGGCTGGAGTGCGGTGGCGCAGTCCTGGCTCACTGTAGCTTCAGCCTCCTGGGCTCAATCAATCCTCCCGCCTCAGCCTCCTAAGTAGTTGGAACTACAGGCATACACCACCACACTCGGCTAATTTTATTTTTTGTAGAAATGAGATCTTGCTGTGTTGCCCAGGCTGCTCTTGAATTCCTGGTTTCCAGGGATACTCCCACCACAACCTTTCAAAGTGCTGGGATTACAGGATGGAGCGGCCATTTGGGATCTGAATTAATTTGTATCTCAGTTATTTTTTGTTTTTTTTGAGTTGGAGTCTCACTCTGTCGCCCAGACTGGAGTGCAGTGGCTGCTCCCGGCCACCACCGCCTCGACCTGCTGGGCTCCAGCGATCCTTCCGCCTCAGCCTTCCAAGTAGCTGGAATTACAGGTGCGCGCTACCACACCCGGCTAATTTTTTTTTTATTATTTATTGTAGAGATGAGGTCTCGCCAGGTTGCCCAGGCGGGTCTCGAACCCGCGGGCTCAGGCATTCCACTCACCTCAGCCTCCCCAGGCGAGGGATTACAGGCTGAGCCACCAAGCCCGGCTTATCTCAGTTATTAATGACTGATTCCAAGTGCCATGGTAGACTAAAAGTCTGATAGAAAATAATAATAATAATAACAATAATAAACCTTGAGATTTATTTAACTTTAGTTTCCAGAGAGCCAGAGGGATTTTATAGTAAATGAATATAAAACCAGTTTCCTGAGCAGAAAAGAATAAAGATTTATTTGAAATGACTCAAAAAAAAGAAGAAAAATTTGTTAAAATGCAGAGAAGGGGTGTCTGATTCTTGCTCTTAGTAGCACAGATCTTGGCTGAATTATGTCCATGTCCTAGGACTTTGTGGAATGTAGAACTTAAGAGTGATGAACTAGAATACTTGACAGAAGAAATAGCTAAGCAGCAAGCCATTTAGGCTGCTGCATGGCTGCTTGTAACCACATACAGTGAGATATGAGCACAAAGGGATGACTTAACAGGGAAGCATATTGGAAGGATTTGGAAAAATTTGCAACTTAGCCATGTAAAGAGTGAAAATATCTGTTCAGGAGAGAATACTAAGGGAGAGACCAAGTGACTGCTAAAGAAATTAATATGATAGAATAGAGCAGGTGTTATTCATCAAGACAATAGAAGAATCACCGTGAGGACATTTCAGAGATCTTCCAGGCCAACCTTCCCAACACAGGCCCAGAGTTTTGGGACAGAATGGCTTTGAGAAATGGGCCCCGGGTGCCCTCCATGGACTTGCTGCCTAGAGCCACATCAGGACTCTATTTCCCCCATTTTCGCTCAGTGCTCTTCAGCCAACCCAACTGCAACACAGCAGGCCCAGATGTGGCTTGATCTGTCACTCCAGAAGGTGCAAGTGACAACTTTTGGTGGCATCCTCATGATGTTAAGTCTGCAGGTATGCAGAACACTAGAGCTGTATGGGCATGGCTTCCTCTATCTAGATATCAAAGGATGTTGTAGATAGCCTGTAGATCCAAAAGAGATTTGTCACAGGTAGACCCACCAAAGAAAGTTCCCACTAGGACAATGCCTAGAGGTGCTGTGGGAGTGGGTCTGCCACCAAGACCCCAGAACAGCATGCATCACCAATCCAAGAGAGCTAATCATGAACTGAGCCCAACAAAGCTGTGTAGGCCTGGCTACTCAAAGCCCTGGTGGCCCAACCTCTGCACCAGTGTACTCAGGATGCAAAACATGGAGTCAAAAGAGTTTATTCTCCAGTTTTAAGCCTTAATGCTTTCTCTGTTGGGTTTTGGACTTGCCTGGGACCTCTGATTCCCTTCTTCTTGCCCATTTTTCTCTTTTGAAATGGGAATTATTATTCTATGTCTTTCCCAACATTATATTTTGGAACTAGATAATTTGTTTAATTTCACAGGCCCACAGCTGGAGGGAATTTGCCTCAAGATGAATCAGGTGGCCATTGCCTTGCAAGACTGGTATGGCCATGTGTTTTTTGAGCTACGGTTGTCGCCATGATTCCTGGCTCTGGCCCCCTCTCCCACCTTGGGGAGGTGAATCTTCTCTCTCCCTTCTCTTTCTCTCTCTCTAATTTACTTTTTAAATAAACTTTTCTTTCTTTTATTTTTTTTGAGTTGGAGTCTCACTCTGTCACCCAGACTGGAGTGCAGTGGCACGCTCCTGGCCACCGTAGCCTCGACTTGCTGGGTTCTGGCGAACCTTCTGCCTCAGCCTTCCAAGTAGCCGGAACTACAGGCACGCACTACCATGCCTGGCTAATTTTTTGATTTATTGTAGAGATGAGGTCTCACCAAGTTGCCCAGGTGGGTCTCAAACCCGTGGGCTCAGGCAAGCCACTCACCTCAGCCTCCCAAGGCGCAAGATTACAGACTGAGCCACCGAGCCCGGCTCTTTGCTCTATCTTCTACCACTTTCCTTCTGCCCCACCTCAACCATTCTGTTCTATCCATAGCCTCCCTTGTGGCTGACCAACTTTTCACCTCAGAGCCTCTGTTCCCTCTCCTTATAGTGTTCTCCACTCAAATATGTGCATGACCTGCTTCCTCTACTCATTGAGAAATCTATATTCTTCCCCCACATACCTGTAAGACTTCTTTCCTCATGTCATTCAGAGTCACTGCTCTATCTAAAATAGCAACTCTGCCACTGTCTAGTTTTCCTTAATGTTTTATATCACTTCTCATTACCTGAAATAATATTGGCTATTTCATGTGTTTATTCATTGCCTGGCTCCTCGGCAAGTGTGGAAGCTCCATTTGGACACGGCGTTGTGTGAGTTTTTCACCACTGTCTCCAGAAACTGGATCTAGCATATGACGAATGAATGAATAAATGATGTAATTACATTCATCTTTTTTCCTTAATATCCTTACCTGTTCTCTAATCTTCATCTGGTGATGGCTTAAACTACCTTTTATATTCCATTCTACATTGCATTGGGTACTCAACAATATCCTGGTCCTCTTAGAACAGAGGAGAATCTTATTTTTGAGTCAGTCAAAAGAGCAAAATGGGTGCAGGCATAAAACATGAAAAGAGACAGACCTGGATTAAATTCTGTCTGTGTAATTACTAACTTTGTGATTTTGGGGAGAGCTTGCTTCGTTTCCCTTGATTTTATTTTACTCATTTGTAATTCGAGTATAATGGCATCATACCCGTATGTTTGTTATGAAAAATAAATAAAATCATGTACGTGGAGCTCTTGGTTTAGAGTTAATACTCAATTATGGTACCTATTATTGGTCCTAAAAATTGTGTAAACTAATTTTCTGGTGATCACATCACTGATAATCAAGTGATCACATTTGTTAGTCTTTTTTTGTCTGATGATCTGTATATCATTTTGGATTTTCTTAGGATCTGCTTCCTTGGATTGGGATTGTAATTTGGGTATGGGGAGGGGTCAGTTTGCTTGGCCATTTAAAAAAATTTTCTTTTTTTAAAGTCAGAGTTTCACTCTGTTGCTTAGGCTGGAGTGTAGTGGCATGATCATGGCTTACCACAGCCTTGACATCCTGGACTCAGGCAATCCTTCTGCCTCAGCTTCCCGTGTAGCTGGGACCACAGGTGTACACTACCACACCCAGCTAATTTTTTGATTTTTTTTTTTTTTGTAGATATGAGGTCTTACTATTGTCTAGGCTGGTTTCAAACTCTTGGGCTCAAGCAATCTTCCCACCTTGGCCTCCCAAAGTGCTGGCATTATTGGCCACTGTGCCTGGCCAATACTTGGCCATTCTTAATTGAAAATGGTTACATTTTGGGCTTAAGACACCAAGGGCAGTCTCCTTTGTATTATTTAAGTATGTGGTAGGATCAATATTTAAACCACTACAAATGAAGCTGTGTAATAAATGCAGCTTCTGTATTTTCTATAATTGATCTTAGCTTGCTTGCGAGTCTCACTCCATTGGGTACTAGGGTTTGAGGGCACATACATTTAATTGTCTGCCAGTCTGTTTTGGTTAAAAAAAGTCATACTTTGGTCATTTAATTTTTTGCTTATAAATATTCAGCTTTCCTGAGTTTCTCTCTTCCCCATCCTCCTTCCCAAGATTAGGTCGTTGAGTCAAGAGGAACTTAAAAGGCTAACACACTGACTTCTGGGTCTTTGTTGGCATCTGATGGGGTGTGACCATTTTGGTCTGGTCCTGAATGTCTGGCACTATACCTGTATAGGTGTTACGGGTGACCTGCATTGTTTTTGGGCACCATCTTGGCACTCACTAATGAAATAAAAAAAAATTAATTATGAAATCTCAATTTCTTGCCTGAGATGTCTACCTGTGTGGCTGCCTTGTTTTCTAAGTGTGGGTTTCTTTAGTTTTCTCCATTCTCTCCACACCAGGAAAGGCCTGGATGGTGGAGAGGATACAAGGATCTCTCACCTGATTTAGCTTTACCATGCTAGACATTGAGAGCTCAGTGAAAGAATGCTTTAGTTCACCCACTTAGAAACCTTTCTCATTTAATGTAAACTACCTTTGAGACACTGTCATGTGGTCCTCATGCCATATTGGGCAAAGACATTTACAAAGGAGTTTGTAGGTTTGCTGAGACTATGCATCGAGGAGCAAAGATCAAGAAACCCTCACAATGGGTTTCCTCATCAACTTGAGGGTGTCCACCATACCTACCTCCTCTCACTGCCTGAGGGTCATCTCCGGCTGAGGAAATACTGCTTCCAATTCTTGCTTCTCCCTCTGTCTTTCCAGCCTCTGCTAATGAGAAATGGAAGAACTTCTGCTTCCTGGCTGGTAGGACCTGCATACTCTCCATCCCCGATACACTATGGCTTATTGTAAAATTCTAGTATCTATGTTCAACGTGCTTACTTTTGACATACAACTAGCCAGTTTTATAGTAATAGTGGAAATGATATAAAACCTCAGCACATGTATTTTAGCTACGAACTATGACCTTCAAGATCGTTGTCTCATTATGTACCCATTCCTTTTAGGCTCTGAGACTCAGAGTCTAGCATTGACCTCCTTCCATAAGGCTGAACCCCTCCTCCATACCCCAGGAGAAACTTGACCTTCAAAGTGGAAGATATAAAGGGAAAGGACGTTCAAAGAAATGATCAATGTCTCTCTTTAACCTGTTGCTAATATTATTGTATTGAAATGTTTTAAAGTTCCCCTTTTCTGCTGATTCAGTGCGACTTGATGATCACGTAGATCTTTCCTGTTTATGCTGGCCTTACTGAGTCATGATTTTTTTTAACAAAAAAAAAATCAAACAAGTCCTGGACAGAGGCATGTATTTGAGTTGAGTCAATAGACGTTGAAATACTATGTTTTACATATGATTTCAAGGATATGCATTCAATAAGCATTTATTCAGTGCTAGCTATGTGCCTGACATTGAATTATGGGACAATTGTATTTATCAATAATCAATTTGGGGATATTAAACTGAAATAACATGAACTTTTGTCTTAAGAAGAACCCATTTTAAACAAAGGAAATAGAAAAATAAGTACAAAGCATATTGATAGCATAAAACCATAAATATGCAAAAGAGCCGGGCTTGGAGGCTCAACCTGTAATCCCAGCACTTTGGAAGGCCGAGGCAAGTGGATTGCCTGAGCCCACAGGTTCGAGATCAACCCCGGGCAACTTGACAAGACCTCATCTCTACAATAAATCAAAAATTAGCCAGGCATGGTAGCACACACCTGTAGTTCTGGCCACTTGAAAGGCTGAGGCGGAAGGATCACCGGAGCCCAGCAAGTCAAGGCTGCAGTGGCCGGCAGCAGCCACTGCACTCCAGTCAGGGTGACACTACATTCCTGCAGGTCAAGGATGCAGTGGTGGGGACCATACCACTGCACTCCAGTCAGGGCGACAGAGTAAGACTCCAACTCAAAAAAAAGAAAAAAAGAAATGGAGAGAGCAAATGCAAATGAGTTCAATCAGAATTTTAAAAGGAGAAATTATAATTGATAAAACAGAAATTCAGAAGATCATCTAAGACTATTAAGAACACCTATAGCCATGCTCAGAGGCTCAACCTGTAATCCCAGCGCTTTGGAAGGCTAAGGCGAGTGGATTGCATGAGCCCGCAGTTTCAAGACCTGCCTGGGCAAATTGGCGAGACTTCATCTCTACAATAAATAAAAAAACATTTAGCGCGGTAGCGCGTGCCTGTAGTTTCAGCTACTTGGAAGTCTGAGGCAGAAGGATCACCAGAGCCCAGCAGGTCGAGGCTGCAGTGGCCAGGAGCAGCCACTGCACTCCAGTCTGGGTGACAGAGTGAGATTTCAACTCAAAAAAAAAAAAAAAAAAGAACACCTATAAACAAACAAACTAGACAATCTAGAGGAAATGGACAAATTATTGTAAATATGCAACCCTCCAACTTTGAATCAGAAAGAAATAGATATTCTGAGCAGACTAATAAAAAGGAGCAAGATTGAAACAGTAATTTTAAGTCTCCCAACAAAAACAAAAAGTCCAGGACCTGATGAATTCACAGCTGAATTATACCAGATTTTCAAAAAAAAAAAACTGGTACCAATTTTACTGAAGATATTCCACAAGATTGAACAGGAGGTAATCCTCCCTATCACATTCTATTAGGCCAGTATCACTCCGATACCAAAGCAAGGGTGAGACAAAATGAAAAAACAAAGCTACAGATCAATATCTCTTATGATCATAGACCCAAAAATCTTCAACCAAATATTAGCAAACCAAATCCAACAACACACCAAAACACAAAAGATAAAACACCATGACCTAACGGGTTTTATCCCAGGAATTCAAGGGTGGTTCAACATATGCAAGTCAATAAAATCCTTCATGATAAAAATCCTCAGTAAAATAGACATAAAGGGAACATTCCTCAAAATAATAAAAGTTATAAATGACAGCCAATATCATCCTGAATGGACAAAAGTTGAATGCATTTCCCTACAGAACTGGAGCATGTCAAGGTTGCCCACTTTCACTACTACTACTCAACATAGTACTAGAAGCCTTAGCCAGAACAGTGAGGAAAGACAAAGAAATAAATGGAATCCAAACTGGAAAATAAGAAATCAGATGATCTCTGTATCCTGACAATATGATCTTATAATTAGAGAACCCTAAAGACACCTCCAAAAGACTCCTGGACTTAAAAATGAATTTGGGATTGCCTGAGCCGGCGGGTTCGAGACCTGCCTGGGCAAGCGAGACCTCATCTCTACAATAAATCAAAAAATCAGCTGGGTGTGGTAGCACACGCCTGTAGTTCCAGCAACTCGGAAGGCTGAAGCGGAAGGATCGCCGGAGCCCAGCAGGTCGAGGCTGTGGTGGCCGGGAGTGGCCACTGCACTCCAGTCTGGGCGACAGAATGAGACTCCAACTCAAAAAAAAAAAATGAATTTGGTAAAGTTTCAAGATACAAAATCAACACATATAAATCAGTAGCACTGCTGTACACCAATAGCAATCAAGCTGAGAATCAAACCAAGAAGTCAATTCCATTTACAATGGCAGCCAAAAAGCTAAAATACCTAGGAATATATTTAACCAAGGAGGTGAAAGATCTCTACCAAGAGAACTACAAAAGTCTGATGAAAAAAATGACAGAGGACACAAGCAAATGGAGAAACATCTCATGCTCATGGATTGAAAGAATCAACATTATTAAAATGACCATATAACCAAAAGCAATCTACAGATTCAATGCAATCCCTATCAAATTACTAATGTCATTTGTTCACAGAATTAGAAAAAATAATCCTAAAAATCACATGAAACCAAAAAGAAGCCAGAATAGCCAAAGAAATCTTAAGCAAAAAGAACAAGGCTGGGGGTATTACATTACCTGACTTCAAATTATACTACAAGGCTGTAGTTCACCAAACAGCATTGTACTAGTATAAGAGCATACACATTCACCAGTGGAACAGACAGAGAATTCAGAAATATACCCAAATACCTACAATCAACTGATCCTTAACAAAGCAGGCAACACCATACACGGGAGAAAAGACATCCTGTTCAACAAATAGTGTTGGGAAAATTGGATGCAGAGAATTTTATGCAGAAAAATGAGACTTGATCCTTATGTCTCCCCATATTTAAAAAAATAACTCAAGGCTCTGTGGCTCGGCCTGTAATCCCAGCACTTTGGGAGACTGAAGCAAGTGGATTACCTGAGGCCGCAGGTTTAAGACCATCCTGGGAAACATGGTGAGACCTCATCTCTACAATAGAAATTAAAAATTAGCCAGGCATGGCAACATGCACCTGTAGCTCCAGCTACTTGGAAGGCTGAGGCAGAAGGATTGCTGCAGCCCAGCAAGTCGACACTGGTGTGGCCGAGTGTGCCACTGCACTCCAGCCTGGGCGACAGAGTGAGACTCCAACTCGAGAAAAAAATTAACTCAAGATGGATTAAAGACTTCAATGTCAGACTTGAAACCCTGAAAATCCTGGAGGAAAACCTAGGGAAAACTCTTATGAACAATGACCTAAGCAAATAACATGGCTAAAACTCCAAAAGCAAACGTAACAAAAACAAAAATAAACAAGTTGGACTTAATTAAACTAAAAAGTTTCTGCACAGCAAAATAAATAATCAACAGAGCAAATAGACAACCTACCAAATGAGAGAAGATATTCACAAACTACGCATCTGATAAAGGATGAATATCCAGAATCTACAAAAACTCAAACAAATCAGCAAGAGAAAAGCAAATAACCCCTTTAAAAAGTGGGCAAATGACATGAACAGACATCTCTAAAAGAAGAAATACAAATGGTCTACTAAAATATTTTAAAATGTTCAACATCGCTAATCATCAGGGAAATACAAATCAAAACCACAGTGAAATATAATAGTCAGAAAGGCCACTATTTTAAAAATCAAAAAACAATAGATGCTGGAATGGAAGCAGAGAAAAGGGAATGCTTATACACTGTTGATGGGAATGTAAATTAATTTAGCCTTAACGGAAAGCAGTATGGTGTGCTGGGACTACAGATGCACACCACTACACCCAGCTAGTTTTTGTGATTTATTGTAGTGTTGAGGCTCACCAAGTTGCTCAGGCTTGTTTTGAACCCTCGGGCTCAGGTAATTCTCTTGCCTCAGCCTCCCAAAGTACTGTGATTACAGGTTGAGCCACTGCACCTGGCCAAGAACTTTATTTTAAGGATACAAAAGCCAACTAACAAAAACCTCTTGAAATGTTGCTATGAGTAGCTCTGCCAGTCCACTTCCCTGTGAAACAACTAGTGCTTAAAAAAATCATACAACAACCACCATTCAAAGTCTCTGGAAATTGCACAAAGTTATTATAGCAAATGCAGAATTATTTATTCAAGGAATTCTACTAAATCCTAAAAAAAATAGTGCCAGTCTGTGGAACTTGACCTGACACCTGCTTGCTGTCTCCATCATTCCATAAGCATGATAGAAGCCCCCTCCAACCAGTGTAACCAGAAAGTCAAGGCTCCTTCTCCCTCCAGTTCCCAGTCAGGGTTTAGACTTTCTTGCAGACAGAGGCAGGCTCTTTGGGTTTCTTTTCTTCTCTCCCTCTCCCCTCATCTCTCATCTGCCCCAGGTTTGCATTTCTGAGATCAGATTCAATGTAAGTGTGGCCAAAAGATCAAGGGCTCTCTCCCCCAATCCAGTCCCCACTTGGGATGGAGGCGCTTCCCAGCAGGCTGAGAATACTATGCCCTGATTTGCTTTCACCTCAGCTTGCTCACAAGAGGAACGCTTCACACTTGGAGAGGGAAGCTGAGAAGACTGTAGGGTACTCTTCCACCCAGCACTCTGCTCTTACTTAAATGAGCATCAACCAATCAATGGATAATGAAAATGTGATATATATACACTATGGAATACTACACAGCCATTAAAAAGAATGAAATAATATTCTTTGAAGCAACAAGGATGGGACTGGAGATCAACATCCCAAGTGAATTAACTCAGAAATGGAAAACCAAACATCTCATGTTGTCACTCATATGTGGGCGCTAAATGGTCACAAAGATGGAAATAATAAACACTGGAGACCCTAAAAGGGAGGAAGAGGAGGGAGATTAGCGTTCAGAAACTACCTATGGGGCACAATGTTCAGTATCTGGGGAATGGGGCCCCTGAGACCAAATCCCCACCACTGTACAATATGTCCAGGTAATGAATATACATGTGTACCCCCAGATCTACAATTTAAAAAAAAAATTTTTTTAAGTATACTTAGGATTTAGGAAACAAACCCCACAAATTTAGTGGCTTAGTGCAAACCACACATATTTTCTCACATTTTCTGTATCGTAAGTTCAACCATGGCTGAACTGGGCACACTGTTTCAGAGTGACTAGCAAGCCTGCAGTAAAGATATGAGCCAGGACTCAGATCTCATCTAAAAAAACAAATGTAGAAGGATTTATTTCCCAGCTCTTATGGTTGTTGTTAGAATTCAGTCCAATCAGTGCTGTTGGATTGAGGACCGATATTCCTTGTGGGCCATCAGCCAGCGGCCCACCTCCGTTGCCTGTCAGGTGAATCTTTCTGAAAGCATCTTGAAAGATGACAGTTTTCTTTCAGAAAGTGAACGCATGAGAGAATGAGATTCTGCTACCTAGGCAGAAGTTGCAATCTTGTATGATGTAATCACAGAAGTGAAATCCCATCCGCATCTATAGGCTTTGGGTTAGAAACAAGTCACAGGCCCTATCCACATTCAAGAAAAGGGGATTACACAGGCCACAAATACCAGAATACGAAGGCAATTGGGGTCCATTTCAAGGTCTGTCAACAGTTGCTAAACAAAACTTTTCACTATGAGACAAGTATTTAACTTTTAAATTTAGAGGTAAAACATTACAAAGTCTACTTGTTGATAAAACTAACTCAGGTGCTCTACCATCCCACAGCTATACCCCTCCTACACATATTTGCATGTGTTTTCTTATATAAAAATCTGTCTGCATAATCTTCATGGGGCAACTATTTATTGGCAAAGTCAGGAATGCTTTTCTTAAAGAGAAGAAAAACTAATTGTGGGACTACATGACGCTAGTTCAAATCAATGAAGAAGATATGCAAGCCTCTTCACTAGAGTCCTTAGGGTCACACTGTTGCTGCCTACCTGGCATAAACTGATTCCCAACTCTGTAATAGATAGAGATTAAATGGCCAACTGCAATCCCAGGGCCTTTACTCAACTGAAATGCCAGCATTGAGATATTATTGAACTGCTAAAGCTAGTTTAGAATTGTTGTTTTAGACAATGACTGTGACTTCTTTTTTTGGAAAATGTTGGCTCATGTCTTATGCTCACTTTTTAATGAAGTTATTTTGTTTTTCTCTTGTTGAGTTGTTTGAGTTCCTTGTAATTCTGGATATTTGTCCTTTGTTGGATACATAATTTGAAAATATTTTCTCCCATTTTGTAGATTGCATCCTATTTTGTAGATTTTGTTGTTGTTGTTGTTGTGCAAAAGCTTTTTAGTTTAATTAAGGCCCAATTGTCTATTTTTGTTGTTGCTGTTGCATTTGCTTTTGAGTCTTAGTCATCAATTATTTACCTAGGTCAGTGTCCAGAGGAGTGTTTTCTAGGTTTTCTTCTAGAGTTTTAATATTTTCAGGTCTTACATTTAAGTTTTTACTCCATCTTGAGTTAATTTTTTTGTGAAATGACAGATATGAGTCCAGTTTTGTTCTTCTGCATGTAGCTATCCAATATTGCCAGCACCAGTTATTGAATAAGATGTCCTTTCCTTAGTGTATGTTTCGTCACTTTTGTCAAAGATCAGTTGTCTGTATAAGTATTTGTCTTTATTTCTGGATTCTCTATTCTGTTCTATTGACCTCTATACCTATTTCTATATCAGTACCAGGCAGTTTTGGTTATTATAGCCTTGTAGTATAATTTGAAGTCAGGTAATGTGATGCCTCCAGCTTTGTTCTTTTTGCTTAAGATTGCTTTGGCAATTTGAGCTCATTTATGTTTCATATGTTTTTTGTTTGTTCGTTTGTTTTTGCAGCAACATGGATGGAACTGAAGGCCATTATCTTAGTTAAGTAACTCAAGAACAGAAAGTCAAATACTATATGTTTTCACTTATAAGTGGGAGTTAAACAATGTGTACCCATTGACTCAGAGAGTAAAATAATATAGACATTGGAGATTCAGAATGACGGAAAAGATGAGGGCTGAGAAATTCCCTAATGGGTAAAATGAATGCTATTCAAATGATGGTTACACTAAAAATTCAGGCTTTACCCCTACACAATATATCCATGTAATAAAACTGCCCTTGTACCCCCCAAATCTATAAAAATAAAAAGACTGTGATTTTGCCAGCCTCTTTTCGTACAGCTAAAACAGCCAGAAAATAAATGATTGTTCTCTTTTCCTTATACATGAGGTGTAAGAAATGGTGAATGGTTGAAACATTCTCATACAGTTGGTAAATTTCTGGTTGGATCACTCTAACAAATACTATGATGCTCTTACCCAGTTCCTCCCTTCATGAACAGGGAAGTCACTTACCCAGATACTTGGATTATTGGCTGTTGATCACTCAAAGCTGAGTGTCTCCCTAAGATTTGCTTTTTCTTTGGGGTTGAATGCATTCAACAATTGGTCAATGTGAGATTATAAATACCAGTTCTCCTCTCAACTGAGGTCAACTTTGAGGGGCCATCAGAGCTCCAGAGCTCTCCAAAAGTTCAACTGCAGTCATAAGCATGGATATCTCAGTTCAAATTCTTTTTTCACTCACTCACTTTCTCACAGATACTGCTGTTCAAAGCATTCTTCAATAAACGTCTTCCATACAAATTCCCATTTCAGAGTCTATTTTCTGGGAAAACAAACCTATAACAACATCTTAATTATAAGCTTCTGGACATGGATCTTGAAAGAATTTATCAATTTAGGAATCTTCAGTAGGTGGTTTATAGTAAGAATGATAAAAATAATAATAGCAATGATAATTACAGGTAACATTTGTATCATTTTTATCAGAACTGGTTCATTTTTTTCTGAACCAATACTATGTTATTAATTCCTCATTTCAACCCTACAAAATGTTATTATTATTCCCATTTTTCAGAAAAAAAGTAAGGTTAAGAAAGTTTAAGTAACTTGAATGAGGACCTACAGCAAAAAGAGATTAGAAATAAGATATGGGCGGCTTTACTTTTTTGAAAAACTTGCCCATGGTAGGTCTTTCTGCCATGAATCTTTCTTCTTCCTTCCTCTCTCTTTTCTCATTAATAAACTGTTAAAAAAAAAAAAAGAAAGAAAAAATATGAACCCATAATTCAAATAAAATGTGATGATTGCACTACTTTCATCCCTTAAAGACATTTTATTGTCAAGCTGTTGGGGAGAACGTCACCTCCCATTCTTAAAGTATTAAGAAGAAGACTCAGTTTAACATTACTCAATCTTCCAATAACTCAGTATTGACCAACCATGCAGAGATTCTGGTTTCCAAAGATCTTCCAAAGTCTCAGCATTTTAGAAAAAACTCGATTCCTTTCCAGTAATTAGTATCTATTTCCAGGAAATATAGGGGTTTTTAGGGTAAATGAGTTAAATAGCAAATAGTGGTTTTACCACTATCATGGCAACTACATTAACTGTAATTATGTAGTCAATAACCAGATTAATAACTTTGACTGAGATATGTGATGAATCCACTATGTCATTGCTTAAGTTGCTTGGTTTGAAGTTTTATTTCTACTGGTCTAGTAAAAGCCATTGGTTACCAGAATTACAAAAACAAAAAGCTTTGTTTGGCTATTTTAATTCTTCCTTCATATTTAGCATTCTGGGAGGAAATGTCTTAAATGTGAGAAACTGTGTCAAAAAAATTTTTGGAACCTAATTTTTTAAATGTATTGTAGATCTTTCAAACATACTTGAATCACAAGCTACATATTGGAAGGCAAATAGTAGGTAAAGGGAACCTCTTTCTGACATTTTAATTCGGAAAACTATACATCTTGTAGCGTGAAACTGCCTATTTATGTGACTCCCAGGGCACTGGGAAATCTCACTGAGACTTTGATTTTGAGAATACAAAGAAAAGAAAGACGAATAACATTAAAAAAATCTTTGAATTGATGTTAGAGCTAAAAAAGATTAATGATTTGTCATTATAGTGGATAAACAGAGACTAAGGAAAGGCTAATTAGTCCCCATGAAAATAAAATCATAACATTTTAAAGCTGGAGATATCCTTATAAACCACGTAAAAGAAACACAGTCATACTTGTAACCATATTAAAAGGTAGACATATTTTTTTAATCTATTACAGCTGCAGATTTTTTCCTTAATCATTGTCATAAGTCTGGAAAAAAGAAGCCTCCCACTATTATGCAAAGTATACGTAAGATATAAATAATGCAGCAAACCCTGGCTTCTCATTCAATAAACAAACTGATCACATCAGAAATTTATGAGAAGAAAAAGAAATGTATTACCTCCTAATGGCCCCCTGCCTGTCTAATTACATAACTGCTTGATTATAGCGTCTGGAAATTAGCATAGACATAGGTCATACCTCAAAATAGAAATATTACACTTCACCAAATATTCTTTGTATGAAACTAATATCAAAGCATATGTGCCATACTGGGCTATTTTTCAGGTCTGAAAATTATGTAAAGACTCCAACTTAAATTTCATGTATGCCACAAAGCGTGGTTTATTCAAAGTTGATTATTTTTATTTATTTGGTATATATCAAAGACATGTGTCTCCCTTTATCAATAAAACATGCAGTGAGCGCTATGAAAATTACTGTACTAAGAATTACAGAGAGTGCAAAAATGAATAAAACTTCATTCTACAGTTCATAAACTTAGAATATGGTTCGGTGATTTACCATAATTATTTAATGGAACTCAAGTTTTCGGTAAATGGGATCTTTTCTGTTATAGTAGGAGAATGGGGAGAGAGCAAGTCAAAGGAGCTCATGTTTTCTCAAACTTATCTTCCCTTTATTTACATCTTTTTTAAGCCTGTTTTATAGTTTCTGAAGAAGTTTCATGTCTGATCAAAAAGCTTTGTTGCTGTTGTTTTAAGAAGTTTAAAAATCAGTGAGTGAGTTGGAAAAAATTTGCATAAATCTCTCTGGTTTTTTTTCAATTTTCAGCAACTGTTTATTGAGTGCCTCTGGATATTACAGATATTAAAAGAATATAAGAGAATGCTACAGCTGGGCTCAGTGGTTCAGCCTGTAATCCCGTGCCTTGGGAGTCTGAGGTGCGTGGATTGCCTGAGCCCACGGGTTCGAGACCCGCCTGGGCAACTTGGTGAGACCTCATCTCTACAATAAATCAAAAAATTAGTCGGGTGTGGTAGCACTCGCCTGTAATTCCAGCTACTTGGAAGGCTGAGGCAGAAGGATCGCCGGAGCCCAGCAGGTCGACGCTGCGGTGGCCAGGAGCGGCCACTGCACTCCAGTCTGGGCGACAGAGTGAGACTCCAACTCAAAAAAAAAAAAAAGAAAATGCTACAAGCAACTTTTTGCCAACAAAATTTGACAAGTTACATGGAAATATACATTTTTTTTAAAAAAACGCAATTTACCAAAACTGACACAGGAAGAAAAAAAAATCCAAATGCTCCTATATTAATTTTTAACATTGACTCTGTAATTAAAATTTTTCACATAAAAAATGTTAGGCCTTAATATCTTTTGCTATGAATTCTGTTAAATATTTAGTAATACCCATCAGAGAAAAACCTCAAAAAAGAGAGGCTTTGTTCCTGAATCTCTGAAACCAACATATGGCAAAAATATAAATACATTACAAAAAAAATTACAGACCAATAACTCTCATGAACATAAGCACAAAATCCTTAGTAAAATATAGCCAGTGAATTTAGTAATGTGTACAAAGGATAATAATACATCATGACCATTGTAGAGTTTATTTCAGCAATACAGGGTTTATCTACCAATTGAAAACCAATTAATGTCATTTCCATATTAATAGAATAAGACAGAATAGCCATCATAATAGATACAGTGAAATAATTCAACAACTACTCATGCAGACAATTGTCAGCAAACTAGTAATAGAAGGAAATTCCCTTAAACTGATTAAAAGACATCTATGTAAGACCTAACGCAAACATTATTATTATTATTATTATTATTATTATTATTATTATTATGAGTTGGAGTCTTACTTCGTCACCCTGGCTGGAGTGCAGTGGTATGTTCACGGCTACCCCAGCTTCGACCTGCTGGGCTCAGGCGATCCTTCTGCCTCAGCCTTACAAGTAGTCAAAACTACAGGCACTCGCTACCACGCCTGGCTAATTTTTTGAGTTTTATTGTAGAGATGAGGTCTCAACAAGTTGCATAGGCTGTTCTTGAACCCTGGGCTCAGGCAATCCACTCATCTCAGACTCCCAAAGTGCTGGAATTACAGGCCTGGTCCTAACATCATTCTTAAGTGTGAAGCATTAAAAGTTTTTACCCAAAGATTGAAGACAAGGCAAATATTTCCACTTCCTTCACTAATCAATGTTGTACTAGGTACTGGGAAAAGCAGTCAAACAGCACTGAGCAAAATGAGTAAATATACTTCAATTCAAAAAGTTTATATTATTTGATATAATGAGTAATAAAATATAACCTTCAACCAAAGTACTAGATGTATCTAGTTATTTTACTGAAGGTACTATTATGGCCTGAATGCTCTTGTCTCTTAAAATTTACATGTTAAAATCCTAACCCCCAAGGTAATGGTACTGGTAAATGGGGTCTTTGAGAAGTAATTAGGCCATGAGGGCAGAGCCTTCATGAATGAGGTTAGCATCCTTACGAAAGAGGCTTAAGATGATCCCCTCACCCCTTCTCTCATGTGAGGACACAATGAAAAGCCACCATCTATGAACCAGAAAGTTGGCTCTTATCAGACATCGAAGCTACCTACATCTTGATCTTAAAATCCCCAGCCTCCAGAACTGTGAGAAACAAGTTTTGTTGTTTATAAGTCACTCAGTTTAAGGTTTTTTTGTCACATTAGTCTAAACAGACTAAGATGGGTACCACCTGAATAGATTACTCAAGATCATTTGATTTAAATATAAATATGCCCCAAACTAATCACCATAGCTGATTTCTTATCCACATGATTACAAATGGAAACTAAAAAAATTCAGCAGCTCAAATGTATGTCATAATCACAAGCCTTCTAGATCACTAATTTGTCTCTCACATGTTATTCAATTTAAAAAACGAAACAAAAGAAAAAAACACACATTCCCTCTATTTCTGAACTTACTGCTCTTTAAAAACAATTTCATATCTGGGAATAATCAAGTACATGTCCATACCAACTCTGAAAAGAGTAAACGGTCTATTCAAAATGCAAGCTTTTAGAAAGCATGCCCATTCATGATAAGACTGTGTGAGGTGCACAGCTCTAATTACCATATAGTACAATCAAGCCTGCATTTAATTCATTTATACCTCTCCCAGACTGCACACAAAGCATTTTTGGAATCTAATTGGCATACATGGCAGAATAAACTGTGTGCAACAAATTGAGTGTGAAACAATGTCCATTCAGATCATCCTTCATTCCACAAAAGCGCTGTTTGGAAGTTTTTTTAAAACACCTAGGGGTTTGAGGTCCTCTTTAATTGACTTGACTGCAGTCTTCTGACGAATTCTTTGGGGAGTTATTTGATCATGACTTGATGCTTTTTCTGAAAATGCTACATGTTGGAATATGCCTGTTTCTTATCTTAAGAGCATAGCGTTACAATTGTCAAGGCTGTTCCAGAAGATGATGACTTCGTCTTTTGGAAACTGAGGTCATTCAAATCAGATCGCCTAATTAAGCTTGGTCACAAATTACAATGGGAGACTAACAGATGGCTTTGAAACAAAACCTGCATTAGCTAAGTTCCATTTATTCAAAAACACTACTAAAATAAATCTGGTTTCCTAGATGATCAGTAATAATTCCCATCAAGGATTAAATATTATAGTTTAAAAAGTTATGTCCTCTAGGAAGAAATTCTGAAGTCCTTGTACTCTGAGTAGATGTGGTGGTTCCCCTCTAGCCATCAGAGCGCTCACTTATTTCAATTATTTATTTCAATTTTTGTTTGTTTGGCTCTTTTCTTAAAGAACTTCAAGCTCCTGAGGGAACTTTCATAGTCATTCTTCTATGTACCAACTCCTTCTACAGATTCTGCCTCATAATATGCACTCATATATTAGTATAGAAGAAAGAAGTGATGTGAGAAAAGAGAGAGGAGAAAGGTAGGATGGAAAAGAGGGAAAAAAAACTTTTAACTAGACTGATTTGATTTTTTAAATGTTTAGTCCGTAATAGGATTTGATCTATGTTTTTTTCCTAAACTTGCCCGTTCATGGCAATCTCCTTTGGGATGCTTATTAAAATAATTAGTAATTTTCATCTCTGTGAGATAATTTCCATCAGCACATAAGCATAGTGTTATATCTCCCATATTAAAAAGAAAAAGACAAACACTCTTTTCATCTTTTTTCCCCACTTCCTCTCCTCTACGTTATATGACCAAAGAGGTTGCAAGGCTTCCTTGAGGCCTCACACACAGGAAGTAAGGTAAAGATCAAGCACTACAACTGGGTCTCCTGTCTTCAAACTCTTTTACTACTCTAAATACAGATGAAACCACACAACAAGATATGACCACACAAGATGAACATTTCTGGCACTCACCCCCACTCCCTCTTGCAAGGCTTACTCTGAGCTCACTTCCTGGCCAGATTATAAATGACTTTGGGTCCGAGAATGGCAATACCAGCAAGAAGATCACCATTGTTGACTGGGGACAACTCTAATAAATTAGACTTGTTTTATCTTAAACTACCACATCATTCCTTCTGTAGCTCAGTAGAGCACTCCTCCATCCCATCTGCTAGCAGTATCCCTATAATATTTGTGCTCTCGCCACAATTCTTTGGGTTCCATATTTTCCTTATTTCTTTCCACGTCTAGTTGGAGTGCAGAGAAATAAAAATGAAATAACAAAAAAAGTTTCAGATTTATTTATCTTTATAAAACATGTATTTCTACATAGATAACTGTGAACTATATATATATATATGTTGCATAGATACATAATATATAATTTATAATATGCAATTTACATATCTATATAAGCTACATAAATCTGTGTGTTTATGTATATACATATATAGTTGTATAGATAAACTTAAATGACATATATTTCTTTTCTTTTTTTTTTTTTTTGAGTTGGAGTCTCACTCCGTCGCCCAGACTGGAGTGCAGTGGCCACTCCCGGCCACCGCAGCCTCAACCTGCTGGGCTCCGGCGATCCTTCCGCCTCAGCCTTCCGAGTAGCTGAACTACAGGCGCGCGTTACCACACCCGGCTAATTTTTTTTTGATTTATTGTAGAGATGAGGTCTCGCCTGCCCAGGCGGGTCTCGAACCCGCAGGCTCAGGCAATCCACTCACCTCAGCCTCCCAAAGGCGCGGGATTACAGGCTGAGCCACCGAGCCCGGCTGACATATATTTCTTTTATTAAGTTTGATTGGTGAGCAGTTGGGTGCTTCTGTGAAATTCTCAAGTTCCCATATGGAATGGTGCAATATCAAGGTGTTCATGTTCAGAATTTTCAAGAGAAAAATTCTGGAAAAACATCACCATTAGTGCAAAAAAAAAAAAAAAGATTAAAAGTAGGGCTTTCTTTTAATTTTTTTAAATTAAAAAGCCAAGGTCAAGTCTTTAGAATCAACCTGTGAAATTCTGGCTATTTCTCTGTTTAAATAAGGAAAATATATGAAATGCAAAATTGATAACTACTCTTTGCTCTTCTTTGCTTATTCGTTTTCCTCCTTGGTGATGTTTTGGCTCTAGAAAATAAAATTACTTGATTGACTAGTAGGAAAACAGATTTTATAATGGATTTGCACATTAGCTTGGTAAAAGCTTAAAATATAGAGGTCAGTTAAGGTATTGCTATTCTGTGTTATAGAAACAAAAACAGCATGATGTACTCAAATAATTCCCAGCTAAGATAAATAAGCTAGCAAATTAGATGACTTAATCAGTTTTGGGTTTTTAGTGCCAATCATTGACCCATTTATTCCAATAGGTCTCTCTGCTTGACTTTTTTAAAAATCAAAGCTTCAACTGGAGAAGTCACCTGTAATCATCTTTTCTACTTCTCATTCAATCTGATTCTCCTCTGCAGAATTTCCAACAGTTGCCTCCTATAAGAACACCCCTAGTGACTCAAGGATGCATTCCTCTTAAAAGGAGAAAGTGCTGGTCGTGGGATGAAAGGAAGATGGACTTTGCTTTTACCATACCCATGTTCAAATACTTGAGTAGATTATTGTGGACTGGATAACGGGAAACGAAACAAAAATAAACCTCACTAGCTATAAAGTCAGCTTCTTGAACCTCACTTTCTTCAATCATAAAATGAAGAGAAAATTTTCCATGTAGTATGTTAGGAAGAATGCAACATGTATAATGTGTGCCTGATTCACAAAAGATAGCCAGTAAGTGGTAGATGTAATTATTACTCATTTCTGCATCTCTTTCATGTCTCCACATGTTGTACACCTGAAAACATTTTTCCTGGTATCACTTTATAAGTCCGAGACCACAGTGCCGCATGTTAGACGTCTTACATCCTAGTTCAGAAAATCATCTGTTTTTCCTTCAACAGCTATTGAATTTATGCTTTCCGTTTACTCTATAAATCAAAACAGCTTCTGAATCTCCTTGAGCTACCAAAATCTGAAAAGGTTTTAAGTTCTATCAGTAGCAACTATATGGCACCTAGGCATACTACATTTTTTTTCTATGCTTAAACTGCAATGCTAGTAACAACTCTTTCGCTGCCATTTTAGTCAACCATTTCAAACTCTTATTTGAAATGTGGGATGTAATAAATGACATTAAAATTGTATGTGGGTCTCTGAAATACAGATAATCATTACTTTAATGTTAAAATAATAATTTAGGGCAACCTCTTCAGGTCCCCTCCCGCTGTGGAAGCTTTTCTGTTCTCTCAATAAATCCTGATTTCTCACTTAAAATAATAATAATAATTTAGTTTTCATTTGGATGAGGTCATCTTGGTATTCTCCTTAACAAAGGCTTTCACTAAGCAAAATAAAAATGAAAATATGAGACACGTTATGACCTTTCATGTCCCTTATAAGCATTTCATATGCAAGCTATAAGTATTTCATTTGATTAAAGCAGTATCTCTAAGAGACACCCACTTGATAACATTTTGTTAGTCTAATTTGAGTTATAATAGATCCTAAAAGATAGTTTTCTGAAAGTCTCATACGGTTTTATTTTCACAAATGTATTGCCCATACGGTATGAATTAATGAGATGTTAAGTCAGACGCAATGGTTGAATTAAGAGGATTGTTTTTCCTATGCTTCCGGGAAAATGTCTGCTCTGACTTACATACTAGGTATTATTTTCACAGTTTCATCTAACTGCAGTTTAGTCTGTGTAGCCCTTATTGACAGCCTGAAGACTTGCTTCTCCTGTCAGGAAAAAAACTAATTTCCTCTCCTCCATCATTAAAGATTATTTATCGAGATGCTGTTGATGATTTAGTGTAAGACTTACTATCCAGTGTAGCCTAGCTGGATTCCTTAGCTAGAATGGGTTCTTGAAATTAAGAAGCTTGGCAATGATAAGAAATGCTTATTCTTGTCTTCCCTAGATTCTGGGGTGGGGGGGGTGGAATGTGTCTTGAGAAACAAACATCCGAAAAGGAAATAATTATACTGCAACTGGTGCAGCCATTGTCAACCATGGAAGGAATAACTTTTGCTCATGGCCCTGGATAAGGCATCTTGCTTTCCTTATGTCTTGGCAAACACTGAGATAGAGCATACCCGTGTTTTCTTCTTTAATTATTTTGAAATGGTTGACGCTTGAGCAGCTTTGAGTGTTGCTCATCTTTCTGGAGTCGCCATCCACAGGACATCTCTTTGGATAGGTGTTTCAATATTAGACTACTATGAAATGTTCAATGCAACCACAAAGTAGGAAACTATTTCCCACAGGTCTCAAACTAGAACTTATTTTGTTTATGCAGATAGAGGAATAGACATTGTGTTATGCTCGTATGACATGAAGCCATGGGTGATATACTTGTCTAAAGATCCGTTTCCCATTGCTATGTATGCTAGAAGGCAATGCAGAACTTTTTCGAAATTAACATGCAAAATTTAGAATGAGAGAGAAAGGATTTCGGGGCAGAAATAGATGCAATTACTTTTTGAGTAGAGAACAAGGAGTTAATAATCAGATAATGCTTTTCATCTTAATTCAGTGAAGAAAAATGTTTTAAAAGTACATTTGCTTTTCTATTTATCTCTTTACCTGGAAAAATTTTTGAAGTTCTTCTTATGTTCTCATTTTTCTTCTTTGATACCAAAATACAAAGGCTGGCTGAAATGAGTTACAGAAACCTAGTTAGACTAATCAAGTCTATCTCCATTTTGTCAGGTCCAGAATATAATATGGAAAGGTGTAAAATGCTGCAGTATTTGATTATAATTATTTATCTTCCTAAAAGCGACCATAATAAATATATATTTTCTTGAATAATTTAGTTGTTGTTTAGTTTAAAACTCCTTGGCAAATGAGGGAGAGTGAGAAGTTTGTTAGGCAATTTAGTTCTCAATCTCTAATAAAATGACTTATTTGCATTCTTTGGCAAAAAAATTTAAGACGAACTTGTTAAATAAAATATTTTTTAAATGAAACTTTGAGCAGCACAATGAACAGTTCATTTATTCACTCAAAACTTTTCTATTAAATATTGTTAAGTTCTGTTCTTATTATTAAAGTATGAGTTACACATAATCTTTATGATCAAGGAAGTAGGAATGCAACAAAAAGGAGAAAGACCACGTTACAGTGACATGCACAAAGCATGACAATACAGATGTGACCAGAACATGATGGGGGTGGAAGATGGGAGGAAAGAAAAAAACTCATGACGCTGACCCCTGAGATGAGTCAAACAAAATATGAAAGTTAGGGAGATGAAGTGAGGGTTGGCTTTTCTATATACCTCTTTACTTGGTATATTTGTCTCTATACTCTATAAGGGGAATATAGGGAGATGGCTTGGCCATAAAAGAGGTTACATGAGCAAAGTCTAGAAAGAAGGTACATTGTTGTGGCCATGTGTATTTTCTTGTCTGGGAACTGATATGTAAAATTTCCCACTGATTTTTCTACTGGTTTGTTTAATTGGTATTAAATTGCAAAAAGTATTTTCCTGAAATTAAAATATTCCATTTGACTATCCATGTTGCAAAATTTCTTTTTCATATAAAAGTTTTTCATTTTGATAAAATTTCTCAAATGTTTTCTTTGATAACTTTTTTCTTATTCAAAAAAATTGCTGTTTTCCCCAAAATAACAAATCTATATAATTGCCATTATATTATATTTTAGTAATTTAAGCAATTCTTTTATAAAGCATAGGCAAAAATCTTGGGGACATTGCAGTTTTTGGTTGAATTTTGTCCCCTAAGAAAAGATATATTGAAGCCCTAAACCTCTCATACTGCAGAATTAAACTTATATAAAAATCCAATATTTTCATATGTAGTCAAGATAAGATGAGGTTATACCAGAGTAGGTTTGGCCCCAATCCATGATGACTAGTGTCATAAAAAGAACACACTGTCATAAAAATTAACACAAACACAGAGAATAAATGCCCCGTGAAAACAAGAGATTTAAATGATGCCTTAACAAGCCAAAAGATACCAGAGATTGCCAACAAAACCACTAGAAACTAGAAAGGAAAGGAAGGTTCTTCTATGGGCTTAAGAGAAATCGTGGCCTGTTGACACTTTGATTTCAGACTTCTAGGCCTCAGACTGTAAGACAATGTATTTCTGTTGTCTTATGCCACTCGGTTTTTGGTACTTTGCTAGACAACCTTAGGAAACGAATAAAGATTTATACCAAAATGATAATAACAGTGGTTAGAGTTGCAAGGGAGGAAAGAGAGAATGTACAAAAGAGGGCTAATCAGAGGAGACATCAGGATTGGGGTTAATTGTGAACTATGGTTATATGATGGGGAGTGGGCAAGAGAATCATATAGCACAGTATTGTTAAGGCAAAAAAATATGAGTCAATAATTGTGAAATGCGAAGATAAAAAGAAGAGACTGGACTCAGTGGCTCAGCCTGTAATTCCAACACTTGGGGAGGCCGAGGAGAGTGGATTGCCTGAGACTGTTGGTTCAAGACCCACCTGGGCAACTTGGTGAGACCTCATCTCTACAAAAAGTCAAAAAATTAACCAGGTGTGGTAGCGCATGCCTGTAGTTCTTGCTACTGGAAAGGCTGAGGAGGAAGGATCGCAGGAGCCCGGCAGGTTGACTTTGGGGTGGCCATGAGTATGCCACTGCACTCCAGCCTGGGCGATGCAGTGAGACACCAACTCAAAAAAAAAAAAAAAGAAAGAAAGAAAATGCATAGTATGGCAAGCAGTAAATTAAAGGACTTTGTAATTATACCAATATTTCTTAAAAGTCTCATCCTGTGTGTCCCAAAAGTAAAGGAATACAGATCCATAAGAAGTTTGCTTCTGTTTAAATTGACTGGAATCACCAGAAGGACATGTTAAAAAAGCAGGTATCCAGAGCTTACCCACAACACTCCTGACAGACTGTAATAAGCCTGGGAGCAGGTTTGCCTATCCACAGCTTAACCTGTGCCCCAGATGATTCTTATGTAGACAACTTTGTACAATTTTAGGGGAAAATGCAGATGAACTCACAATGAATATATCTTCCGAAGTTCGAAGTGCAGTCATGTGCCTCCACCGATCACAACGTTCTGGTCAATGAAGAACCGCTTATATAATGTGGTCCCACAAGATGGTAATGAAACTGAAAAATTCCCATCACCTAGTGACATTGAACTGTCCTACCATCGTAGCATGATGCATCACTCATATGTTTGTGGTGATGCTGGTATAAACAAACCTACTCCACTGCCAGCCATACAAAAGTATATAGCACATACAATGGAGTACAGTATGTATTACTTGGTAACCATAACACATGACTCTGTTACTGGTATACTATACTTTTTAACGTTATTTTAGAGTGTACTCTTTCTACTTATGAAAGAAAAGTTGACTATAAAACAGACCCAGGCAGGTCTGGTAGTCCAGAGGAAGGGATTGCTGTCATAGGAGATGACAACTCCATATCCACCTTCCAGTGGGACAAGATGTGGAGATGGAGGATAGTAATATTGATGATTCTGATTCTGCGGAGGCCTGAGTTAATGTGTCTCAGTTTTTAACAAAATGTTTAAAAAGTTAAAGATTTAAAGAAACGTATAGACTAAAGACAGAAAATATTTATGTACAACTCTACAATGTGTTTGGGTCTTAAGCCAAGTGTCATTAAAAAGAATAAAAATGCAAACATAAAGTTTATAAATTTTAAAAATTATAGTAAGCTTTTTATTGAAGAAAAAGATTGCATTTAGTGTAGCCTAAGTGTAGTGTTTACAAAGTCTATAGCAGTATACATTAAAGTCCTAGGCTTTCACGGTCACTCACCACCCACCCACTAACTCACCCAGAGCAACTTCTAGTCCTGCAAGCTCCATTCATGATTAGTGCCCTCTACAGGTGTACCATTTTTTACTTTTTATGCCACACTTTTATTGCACCATGTGACGAAGCCAAAGACACTCTTCAGTCACTAGTGTCACTATAGCCAACAACCATCATCAGCCCCCAGACATTTGAGGAAGACTATCCTAGTTCAACTAGCCTCCCCTCAGTCTGACAGCTGAATGTAGCTACATGAATACGTAGAGGGGAAAAGACTGGCAAAAGAATTGTTTTAAAGATTTGCTGACTCAGAAAGTCTTTAATAAATAAATCATTGCTGTTTAAGCCCTGTGCTTTAGCATAGTTTATTTGCACAGCAAATGTTACTGTTACATGTTATTTGTGTTTACCAATAACAATGCCATTATCACACAATTTCCTTCTGAAAGAAATGTAGACTTTTATATAATTATGCACCTAAATATCTCTCTTGATCCAGTCCTCAAAGCTCATTTGTATTGCAAGGGTCTTGCCATGTGCTATAAAACATCCAATTTGGCCTTGCAATTACTTATTGAAAGAACCTAAGGTTAAAAACAAAGCACACTGAATAGGTTAATCTGCAAGCTACTTTTCTCATTACGAAGTAAACAAGAAAAGAATTTACTCCATCCAGATTTTATTTTCTTTCACAAAGGAAGAATAAAAATTCTATCTTAGGCTTGAAAATCGACCAAGATCTAGCCATCTCGCTAAGTCAACTTTAAAATAATGTTGCATTTAATTTCAACTATATTCAACAATATAGTACTCAGATACACTTCCTTTAACAATTTACTACTTTTTCCATCCAAACTGGACATACTAAGAAGATAAGAAGATCAAAGGCAGATTGTTTTAGGTGATGTATTTTCACTAATGTCACAGGGCTGGAGTTCTCTGGACCTTCAAGCCTTGCTTCTGATTGCCTTTTACTTCTGTACTTTTTCACATCATAGATGTGAACCCATTTGTGCACGTTTACTTACTTTTCTTCCCTCATCAATACTTCAGTCTTTAAAAAGACTCCTTTGTCTCATTGAAAACTTTTATAAATTAATGTGTAGTTAGAGACATTTCTTAAATAAAATGAACATAGACCTATGGAATTAACTGTAATTGTTATGGTTTATGTAAATGTAAATAAAATATCTGTATAAACTGTGTCAAAGCAGTTATTTAAATTTATCTTTTAAGTATATTGAAAAGTTTAATTAGATCAGGCCACTAAGCAATGATACCCACCCACATGCCCCTAGCCTTGGCTGCCTCTAATAGACCCAATACATATTTGGCCTTGTCTATAGTACAGAACTCCACCATCCTACCTCCAGTGTGATCTACCACATAAACCAAATTAAAAACAAACAAACAAACAGACTGGGTGTGGTGGCTTATACCTGTAATGCCAAGGCAGGAGGATTGCTTGAGCCCAAGAGTTTTTGACCATCCTGGGCAACATAAAAGACCTCATACAAAAAAAAAGCCAAGGGTGGTGGCACATGCCTGTAGTCCTGGTTATTTGAGAAGCTGAGGTGGATCACCTGACACTAGGAGGTCGAGGTGCAGTGAGCCACTATTATGCCACTGCCCTCCAGCCTGGGTCACAGAGTGAGATCCTGACTCAAAATACAAAACTCACATGATTATTTCATTAGATCCAGAAAAAATATTGGGTGGAATCTAACATGTCCCCATGATAAAAGCCTTCAGTCAGCAAAGACACATTCCTCAAAATAATAAGACCTATCTACAACAAACCCACAGCCAATATTATACTTAATGGGCATAAGTTGGAAGCATAAGTTCCCCTAAGAACTGGAGCATGGCAAGAACGTCCCCTCTCATCACTCCCATTTAATGAAGTCCTGGAAGTCCTAGCTACAGCAATCAGGTAAGATAAATAAATAAAAGGCATTCAAATTTAAAAAGATAAAAAAGTATCTCTCTTCACAGATATGATTCTATATCTAGAAAACCCTTCAGATTTCATCAAAAGATTCCTAGGACTAATAAATTACTTCAATAAAATCTCAGGATACAAAATCAATGCTTAAAATTCAGTAGCATTTCTGAACACCAAAAATGTTCAAGCTGAGAACCATCAAAAACAGCATCCCATTTACAAGAGTCACTCACACTCACACATACACACACTCACACACACACACAAACACATCTTGGAACATATCTAATTAAAGTGAAAATTTTCTACAATGAAAACTGCATCAGCTGGGTGTGGTAGCACGCGTCTGTAGTTCCAGCTACTTGGAAGGCTGAGGCGGAAGGATCCCCGGAGCCCAGCAGGTCGAGGCTGCGGTGCCGGGAGCGGCCACTGCACTCCAGTCTGGGCGACAGAGTGAGACTCCAACTCAAAAAAAAAAAAGAAAACTGCAAAACACTACTGAAAGAAATCAAAGATGACACAAATGGAAAACCATTCCATGCTCATGGATTGGAAGAATAAAAAAATTGTAAAAAATGTCCATACTGCCTAAAGCACTCTATATGCCGATTCCATGCAATCCTTATCAAACTCCGAGTATCATTTTTTCACAGACTTAGAAAAAAATACTTAAATTCATATGGAAGGTAAAAAAGAAAAAAAAAAAGCTAGAATTCCCAAAATAATCCTAAACAAAAAGAAGAGTGCTGAAGCATCACATTGTCAGACATCAAACTTTACTAAAAGGTAACCAAAACAGTATAATATTGGTACAAAAATAGACACACAGATGAACGGAATGGAATAGGAAGTCTGGAAATAAAACCACTGGCCTACAACCAATGGATCTTTGACAAAGTCAGCACAAATAAACATTAAGCAGAGGACACCCTATTTAACAAATGGTACTGGGAGCCCTGACTAACTGTATGCAGAATAATTAAGCTAGACCCCTACCTATCAACATATAGAAACATTAACTCAAGGTGAATTAAAAACTTTTTTTTATATAAAGCAGGATTTATTGAGAGGACAGAAAAGCTCCCTCAGTGGGAAGGTACCCGAGGAGATTGCCCGGATTAAAAACTTAAACGTAAAACCTTAAACTATTAAAAAAAAAAACTAGAAGAAAGGCTAGGAAACACTCTTGTGGCCATCAAATTCGGCAATTAATTCATGACCAAATCCTCAAAAGCAAATGCAGCAAAAACCAAAATTTGCAAGGGAAAGCTCATTAAAGAGTTTCTGCACAGCAAAATAAACTATCAGCAGAATAAATAGACAGCATACAGAATGAGAGAAAATATTTGTAAACTATATATCTGACAAAGTCCTAATATCCAGAATCAGGAGAAACTTAAATGAGTCAACAATAAATAAAAAAATAACCACATTAAAAAGTGGATGGAAAAACACAAACAGACAATTCTCAAAGGAAGTTATACAAGCAGGCAATGAATATATTTTAAAAATGCTCAATATCACTAATCATCAAAGAAATACAAATCAAAACCACAATGAGATACCCTCTCACACCTGTCAGAATGGCTATGCTTAAAAAAGTCAAAAAACAACAGAATTTGGCAAGGCTGTGGAGAAAAGAGAAAGCTTTTACACTGTTGGTAAGAATGTAAACTAGTTCAGCCTCTGTAGAAAGCAATGTGGAGACTTCTCAAATAACTAACAATAGATTAACCACTTGATCCATCAATCTCACTGCTGGATATGTACTCAGATAAGTATAAATTGTTCTACTAAAAAGACATCTGCATTTGTGTGTTTATTTTAGCACTGTTCACAGCAGCACGAATATGGACCCCACCTCATTGTCCATCAATTGGATGAAGAAAATGTGGTATCTATACACCACAGAATATCACACAGCCATAAAGAAGAATAACATCACGTCCTTTGCAGCAATATGAATAAAGCTAGAAGCCATAATTCCAAGTGAACCAACATAGAAACAGAAAACTCAATCTACATGCTTTCATTTGCAAGTAGGAGCTAAACACTGGGTACACACAGGCAGGAAAAAAAAGCAACAGATACTGGTGACTCTTAAAGGGAGGAGGGACAGAGAGGGATAAGGGTTAAAAAAGCTACCCATGGGGTTTCATGCTCACCACCTGGATGATAGGCTCAGTAGAAGCCCAAATCTCATCATCATGCAATATACCTATGTATTAATGCTGCACATATATCCCCTGAATCTAATGAAAATAAAATAAAATTGTCGTGGCTGGGAGCAATGTCTCATGCCTAGCACTTTGGGAGGCTGAGGCAGGAGGATCACTTGAGGCCAGGAGTTTGAGACCACCCTGGGCAACATAGTGAGACCCTGTCTCTACCAAAAAGAATTAAAATTAAAATTGAAAATTTTGAAAAATTATCATTACCTTCTGGGACTTTTGGGAATACTATTAACTTTTGATTAAATACCTTAATGTTTACAGCATCAAAAAAATAAAAGAAGGTAATTAAAAATAACACTAAAATTTGCAAAATGATCAACAACACATGAACTTCTTTTAAGTGGGAATTAATGGTAGGTGGAATTCAGAGCCATTATAAAAATTACCAAATCTATCTTCCATTGCCAAACTTGCACAATGGATATTTGAGCTTCTGGATATCTTGACACCAGAAGTACTTTTTCAACACCAAGTTTTTTATGTTTATCACCCATTCCTTTATTTTCATATATGTTATTATCCCCATATTGTTAAATTGCATTGCTATCTACTCAGTTACTCATGCTGAGAACCTAGAAGCCACTCTTGAATCCTACCTTTGCCACCTTCAAGAAATCAGTCCCTAAGTCCTGCTCATTCCATCTCCTGGAGATCTCTTTGGTTCACTCATTCTTTCTGATACTTCTATTGCAGTCCAAGATAATCATTCTCCACTCGGATTCACGTGTGTCAACTGACATCATTACCTTCATTCTTTTCCCCCCTCCATTCTACCATATTTAGCAAATACATATCTGGTTGTATAATCCACCTCCTTCAACACTTGCAAGGCCACTAGTTTGAGGTTTAAATGACTTAACAAAGCCTTTGTGATATTCCCCCTGTCATTTCCTGTGCTCTCATCTGGCAGACTTTCTTCTCACATTTGACAGTCTTCATTGAACTTCTCTCAGATTTGACCATATCATACTCTGTCACACATTAAGTTCTCACATGTTGTTTCTTCTTATGGTCACTTTCCTCTTTTCTTTTATTAATTTGACTCATTTATATGCATTCCTTAACATGTATGCATACCCTTACACACACACATACACACACACACACAGACATATACATACATACTGTCCTTCAAGACAGTAAGAAGTTCCCCCTCCAAACCCAGTAACACTCTCTACCACCTTCAGCATGCAACTCATGGTGCTGCATTTATAAATGTGTATTTCTTCCAATAAACAGAAAACTCCAAAAAGTTAGGAATTGTATTTCCATTTCTAGCACCTATTGAATGCCTATAAAACTGCTTGCTTTGCGGGAGACATCAGAGGATATTAAATAAAAGAACAAACAGAGAGAAGGTACATTAATATATCCCACAAACATCACATCTTAAATAAAGTATGGCTCAGGTAAGGTTTCAACCAGTAATAAACTGTGGACATTGTATAGTTGGGTTTGTGCACAAATCCCTAAACACCTTATGTGTCATATTTCTAGTCTACTAAAGACATGATATTTTACATTGCTAATCAAAACACACTTGACATGCTTTAGGCACCACACTTAGTAGTGGCAAAAAGTTAGTTGTAAAATTTTGCTCTGATATTAAAAACGACCTTACTCATTTGTGGCAGTGGGTGGCAGAGGGGGCTATGAGAAACACTAAGCCTATTTTCTTATTTAAGAGCTCTGGGTTTGCTTGAATATCTTGGCAAATATTTAGCTGAGATTTTATACTCATACATCATAAATTTTGGAAAATATAATTTCTGTATAACTAAAACTTTTAAGACATGCTGTCAAAATACCAATTTATGTATGGTTGAAACTGAATATGGTACCTTCAGAATGTATGATTTTGGAGACTACGTTTATTTATGAGCCTAAGTGATGCCCAAAGATATTGTGAGCTTCTTAAAGGGATCATGCTTTAATTGTATTCTTTTGGAAAACAATAGAAACTCAAGTAATATTTACATAATGAAAGAGGAAATATAGTAATATAGAAACAAATACAGTGACGACTAAATCAAACACCAAGATTATAAACCACAGCAATCAAATTCAGAGTTGGAAAAAAGTGATGTACATGTTCTTAATTATTTAGACTACTAGACTCCATCTAAGCTAGTATGCTCTAATGTAAACTTAATTCTAAAAAAAACAAAATTTCCAGAAAGACTTTTTATTGAGAAACAGCTTTTGATTGAATAGAAATGCAGCGGAGGCTTCCTGGCATCCACTTCCTTTTCTAAGCACACAGAGGATTATGTTTCATTGAACAGTCCATTTGCGCCGGGCTGGATAATTATTCCTAGCCAATAGCTTGTAAGCAAATAAATGTGTGTCATTTTCAACTTAAATATTTAATATTAGTGAGAGTGCCTTTCTCCCCCTACCATAGTCTAGGCATCACAGCCACACTATGGTAGAGATTCATTTAGTTTGCACTGCTAAGTAAAAATCATACCGGACATTTGTCCGTACCTGTAGAAACACTGATGAGAAATAAGCCTTATGTTACTTTAACGCTCTGAAATATAGGGGTTCTTTATTATCACTAAATAAGCTACACTATCTAGATTAATAGCTTAACTTTTCAATTACTAAAGGTATTTGAATCACCCAAACGCACAAATAAACTTAATAAGGAAGAAAGTTTTCGGAAATCTAAAACTTTAGTTTCACCTTTCTGGGACTACACCACCTGAAATTTCTTGGTCTTAAAAAAATATGTCTCTTCTTGAGAATAAAGTGATTCAATGTCTATATAATTATTTAATTACCTCGATATTTAACAGATGAAGGAAAAAAGTTAATGTAGACAGTGATTGTAGTGTTAAGCTGCTACCCTAGGGAGGTACAGAAATTGGTTGCAAGTGGTGGTTACCTTTAACGACCAGAAAAATGGAATAGCACTGGTCACCTTAGGGATTTAATGTGGCTGTTTAAAGAAAGAGATCTCTAGTTGAAGGTGGCCTTTGGCAGCTATTGCTGTATTTATGCTGTCAGCAATTCAGCTAACACTGACTTTATGTTCCGAAAAAGTAGACTATGATAAAATGAACCATTGTATTTTTTTACTGAAGAAAATTAGAAAACACTGTTGTCAGTAGTTTAAAACTTCAGACTAAACAAAACCTCAAATTTTTTCCCCTGATTAGAAAACTTTGATCTAAAGATACTTCGTTCAATGTCAACAGTAGATCCAAGACAAGAATCCAGGTCTCTAGACTTTCGGGTTAATAAAATATCTTAAAAACAGACTGAATTATTTATGGATGTTTATTTTGAACAAAAAGTCATCAAATTCTAGAATAAAATTTTAATTCATACATGGGGCGAAACTTGACCTGGCAAGATGAATGAATGTATGTCTCTCCCACGAGCAGCCTAACTAAGACTGAAAAAGCTGCACCATCCATTGGTGTTGGCATCTTAGGCTGACCTCATTAGACAGCACATTAGGACCAAAGGGGTATGGCCAATGAATGCATGAGTCTACGATTGTCTACCTTGCTCCTACTCTTCCCAAGTGACATGAGAAATGTTGCGAGAAAGCCCCCTCTGCTCCTCCACAGGTCACTGAGCTGGCCTCACGGACACACAGCCTTCAGTTCCGTAGAGTTTTATGCTTGCTTCACGGTCATCAGCTTCACACTATTCATAATTTTTGAGACCGAGCATGGTGGCTCACACCTATAATCCCAGTACTTTGGGAGGCCAAGGTGAGGATTACCTGGGCAACTTGGTGAGACCTCATCTCCACAATCAATCAATAAATAAATTAGCTGGGTGTGGTGGCGTGCACCTGTAGTTTCAGCTACTTGGAAGGCTGAGGCAGAAGGATCACCGGAGCCCAGCTGGTTGACACTGGGGTGACTGTGAGCGCGCCCTGTACTCTAGCCTGTGCGACAGAGTGAGACTTTAACTCAAAAAAAGAAATTAAAAAATAATAACAATTTTTCAGCAAGGGACTGAGTTTTAACTTTGCATGGGACCGTTCAAGTTATCTAGCCAATCCTGATACTGTTTGTTCCCTCTGATATAACATCTTGTATTTCTCCTTCATAGCATGACTATATTTGTGTAAGACATTGTTTGCTACTTTGTTTCACTCTAATAGTATAAGTTCCAGAAAAAAATACAAGAACTAGCTTTTAGCTTTTTAACCATTTTTATCCATCCTTCTCAGTGAATTTGCTGGGTTAAAACAGCTTTGATAAAAGTTCTTGATAAATAGATAAATAACTAAGTGAGCACAGTAATGAATTTTGAGTAAATGAATGCATGTGAGAAATCTAGTGACACCTTTGGATTTGAATAGACTAGTAGGCAGCCTGGAACTTTTGGGAAGGTGCAGAAAATGAAGGTAGATCTACAGAGAGGACGTAAAGTACGGTAAGTCCTGAAAGCCAAGCAAAAATGTTGGCATTTGTCACATCAGGAAATACCAGTTGTCATGAGCTTTTGTGGCACAAAATGGTAAGATGTTCAGTGCTAGCATTTCTAGGTTAAATTTTGTATTCTTGAACATGGTATGCTTCTATAGTAAGTGTTGGTAGCCGGCCACGGAGGCCCACTGAACCTTAGAAATCAGGGAGGGCCGTGGACCCCGAGATCACTAGGATGTGTACGGGAGCGGTAGACGCCATTTCCTTCCCCTTTAATATTTAGCATATTTAACCAGAAATAACTCTGATGATCTAAGCATGAGGCTCTGAAACTACAGCAGGCATGGTTAACTGTGAAAGCTCACTGTTTCTGTTTCTCACAGACTGCAGTTTTGGC